>JAUELD010032386.1:3632-14018 GCA_031471615.1 Aglantha digitale
TCCACAGTGGAGAGTATCCACAGTTTAGAGGGAAATCGAATTTATGGTTTCATAGCATTTGGTCAAGTGCCATCGGAAATCAAACATTTTTTGCCCAAGCGTCAATTTCAGTTTACTAAATATGATTTTTAAAAACTTGACCATTGCAAGATGATTATTAATTATGCCATTGAAAATATCCACACATACACTTGTATTCACAAAATAATGTCACGTAATATTATAGTGATTCAAAGGACATAAAAACTGAGGAAAGCGAGATAAAACTTGTAAAAGACAACAGATACTAACTTAATTTTGTTCCCTTGATATCAATAAAAGAAATCTCTAAAGAAATTAATATTACACAAAAACTAGAAAAAAAGTTTATTCAGACGGCATTCATAAAGATCTGTTTTTTTATATTAAAATATGACATGTAATAGATTCAAAAAGTTTTTTCCCATATGGTGTAACAAAAACTTAGCAAGCTGTCTATGTAAAATTCGTATACAATAAAAACGAGAGAGAAAGGATATATTTTTTTTTTGTTTAAAAATTACTTTTATTTGTGTTTTTATTTTTTTATACAAATATTTTTATCCAGCCATCTTGTTGTTAGAAAAGATAATTTGGTTTTATTTCCTGCTGTGAGATTGTAGGTATTTGCAAAAGAAAGAAAAAAAGACTTTTACAATATGGCTTTAATATCATGATTCAATAACTTTGTCAAAACTGTAATTTTTTTATAATATCTAAAACTAAAAGAAAAAAAAAGTAAAAGCTAAATTTTAATCCGAACAATTAATCCATATTGTTTACTGTTCGTTTAGGTATTATTTTTCATTGTAAATGTATCGATATGATACATTTTGTGGTATTTTCCATTACAATTTTGTGAATGTTATTGAACTTTATATTTTTTATTTTTCACCACCGTCCAGATTACATTTTCTAAAAATATATGGTCAAATATATTGACCCAGTAACCGAACCATTTTGTGAACCAATCAGTTTTTCTCTTTGCTTTGCATGAGCCAATCAGAATCGACACACAGTAGTGTTAACATGAGTCATAAAAATATAACAATAAAAAACCAATTTTTTTAGACTGTCCAGTCCAGAGTGGACTCTCTCCATAGATAGATAATAATGATACTTACATTTCTACTTAGATGTTTTATGTATCAATAAAATGAAACAAAGGTAAACAACAACTTTTTTTAATTGACATAAAACTCATAGCTACTCTACACTTCTAACGCCACTTTGTTTAATTTGGACATTGGGGGACATACCAAAGCCTATATGTAAACGTTCAAAAATCAAATTAGAGACTCGTTTAATATGGTTTTGTCATTTACTTACTGACAATACATACGTCATTCTACATCTACAGTCATTCTATTCTAGTAACCTATCTACCTAACAACCTATATACCTACCACCTTATCTACCTAGTAGCCTGCATACCTTCTACCTTATTTGCCTACTACCTTACTTTTGTACTAAGCTACTAAAATATGACCCTACATATCTATTTACCTGCTAATCTTCGGTCATTCGGTCCTAAATGCGAGAATATACGGATCTATGAATTTAAAGGCTTTTCCCTCTTTTGATTGTTAATCAAATACTTATATTTACAATATAGTATGAACTCCATTTCATTTTGTAAGAATTTTTACCAATTGCAAACTCTTTGTGGCTATTTTCAATCTAAACTGTGTCATATAATTCATGGTAAATGCAAATTAATCTTAACCAAATATCTGTATAAATCTTTTGAATTAAAGTAAATATTAGTCATACAAAAATATTGAAAGTAGAAGTGGACTTTAAAAGAAAATAACTTCCTATATTCCTGTTTTTAGTTGTTTGGATTGTGGATGTTTTTTGCATAACAGTGCAATCAATGATAGTGTTCTAACAGAATCAATAAATTTATATTTCGTCTAAAAATATACAAAGAAGACTTATCATATCATACTAATAAAAGGAGTAGTAGTACATCATTGTGTGTGAGAATTTGTGTTAACTTAACCGACTGTGCTACGTTGTACTGGTGTTTTCACAAACATCAAATAAAAAGTAAGTTGTTAATAGATGTTTTTTAATAATTACAAAATGAAGTTTATTACAGAGTTTCTCCATTGCTTTCAATATCTTCTCCCTTTTCCAGTGTGCTTTCATAGAGAATGTCAGTGGCTGCAATGGCTATAGTATATTTCTAAAACTGCTGGATTGATAAATAGGTAGATATATAGATAAATATAATATTGTCATATTAAACTTTTAAACATCTTTATGTTTCTAGACTAACAAAAGCACTATCAATTAGTTATAAAAAAATGCTTTTCCAACATTCTACTGGCAGTTACATCTGATTTTTAACAAATTTTTTCAAATAACAATTTAGTTACAACAAGGTTATAGCTGGTTTCTAGCATAGCTCTAAAAAATAAAACATATGAATGCAGTTTTGGTCTGCGTTATTTGAATTCTTCAACTACTTATAAAATACAGAATTTTTAAAACTCCTTAGTGGCTATTAGCAAAGACTTTGTACTTTTTGTAATTTTAGTTTAACTTATCTGTAGTTAGATGTGTACATAATCAAAACTACCCATAATCATAAATGTGCTAGAATTACATCAATTTATTGTCACGTGGTCTCTTGCAACAAAAAGGTTTGTAACGTAAGGTCGAGGCTGCAAGATATGTTTAAGATGAAGTAAAATAAATAAACATTGTCACGTGGTTTTTTGTAACAGAAAGATGTACGAAGACCAGGTCTTATTAAATTGTTTTTGCCAAAAAGCTGAATTCCAATATAATATATTTTATTGCAAAAATGTATCTCAACAATAAAACCTGGTTACCATAGTTATGTTACCATTTTATTTTAAATAAAAAAATAAGTTTATAGACAAAATTCAATTTGATAATACTAAGGAGTTTGAAGAATTCAAATAACGCACATCAAAAACTGCATTCATGTTTTTATTAAAATGCTCGAAACCAGTTAGTTATTGTCTTGTTGTAACTTTCTTGAAAAATTTAAATTTGTTGCTAGCTAAAATAAATATGTAACTGCTAAATTGAAAATTGGAAAAAAGCGTTTTCCCTTTCACGTTATAAAAAGATCCAACTTTAAATAAACCTTCTTTGTTTGTAAAAAATAACTGTTGAAAAGTTGTAGCTACCTGCTATGAAGAGCACGAAGTGTCTTAAGGAACTTTTTATTGTTATTATAAATCACGCAATAATGTACACATGGAAAGTAATAAAATGAATTAATTCAGTCTTGCAAATTAATTAAAATTCGTTATTGTTTTGATATAATCTCAACTATCTTTAATAATAGAAATTGGACCGTAGCTATGCAGAACTTTTTCTTCTATTAATATGTAACAAAAACGAAAATTGTTTTGATTTTTTAATTATTTTAAATCTGTCTTTACTATATATTGTTTTGCACTCGATCAAAAGAATAGTATAAGCTACATAGTAATTTTTTTTTTTAAATTGACATATTACTAGTTTAATTAAGTTTTTAAAAGAAACGTTAAAGCTACATAGATATATACTTGAGAGTATATATATTTTTTTTATTTTTAAAAAAAATCTTTATTTAATAAAAACGAAATACAAACCAAGGAGCGAAATAAAAATGACCGCGCTGCTTTTTTTAAAAAAAAATAAATAAATATATATATATATATATATATATATATATGTACATAATAAAATTCAGATGTTGTCTCTTTTAACTTAAATATATAAATATATATGTTTTTCTCTTTTAAAAACATGGATATTTTCATACTTTTAAAGTTAGCTTCTAATACCTTCAATAGGGAATTAAATCCATAGTTTACTCAGATCAATTTCGAAATTCTCATCAAACATGTTTATCTTTAAACGCACTCCAACAAAAAAAAAAAAGAAACAACAAAAAACAAATAGTAACACAGATTTTTATCACGTTCTTTCACGCTTAACACGTATTATCTTTGTTTACTACCTTTCCATTCCATTATCCATATACTAAGCTACAGTAGTCCTCTGGAAATACGATGAAAATAAAAATGAAAAAAAGGATTTATTTTGATTATTATCTTCATTTGGTTTTGAAATATTCTAAATTTTTCTTACTAAGTTTATAGATTAACGATGAATGGAGTTATTATTATTATGGCTACTTCTTTTACTTGTGAGTAACAAAAGCAATACTAAATTTAATTTTGTTTAAAATACTTCAAATGCAAAGAAATTCATTTGAACATGTAGAAAATACTGTCCATATACTCTATAGAACTGCTCTTTGCAATGTAGTTTCACGCTATGTACTAAAAAACTATTTGTGAGAGCTATGGAAAAAGAATTCTTCACGATCACGTTGCAAGGGAACTGAGAATATACTTAAAACTTGGTTTTCACAATTTTTGACTACCCTAAAATCATGTGATTACAGTTTTTGATCGTGTTGCGAAGCAATGATCTGTGGTGAAACAGAGATCTTTTCACAGTATATGAAATCGTATTCAAAGCGTATAGAAAAACTCTCGTATGATCGCGCTTAACAGCGGCCTTAAGTGATTCTCAACAGGAAGTTCGTATAAGAGAACATTACTATATTCAGTAAGGGCTTAATCTTTTGACAAAAAACGCGCAGGTTAAGATCACATGAATACCCCTTGTTGCTATTCAATGAATTTAACTAGAGGCACCCCTAAATAACGGCATGCCTGAGACTACATCATGTAGTGTTTTCGAGGTACCTCAAACTGAGTGATAAAATGATTATACAGAAACTACAAAGTTTTTGTTTTCATTACATTAATGCGCAAACATTAAACAAATATTTTAAAGAATTAAAAAATCGCGCTTTTTTTTCGGCATACTAAAATAATAAATCAACAACATAATAAAAAAATTGTGGAGAAAAAACTTTTTAGGGGGTTGGGCGGATAGTTTTAGGAAAGAGGACACAAACAATAACAGAATGCAAACAGGCGTAAACGTCAATACTTCTTGTTTCAAGATAAAACATAAACTGTTAATAAGAATAGAGAGATTGATTCAAGATGTGTTAATCTACCATGAATGTTTTTTAATTTAATTTTTGTTATGCAGAAATGTAAAAAAAAAATAGTTATCTAAACACAATTCCAAATAAACTATTCCAGAGAACGAAATCTTGGCTGGATTTTTTTTTATCATAAGATAATAAAAACAAAGTAAATGACATATTATATATATAAATGCATAAATATGACTATTAAATGAATCCAAAAGTTCCTATATTAAATACTGTTATATTTCATAATGCTTTTGTATAAAACTTTAAGTTTCAAAGAGAAAATTCATGAAATAAAACTAAAAAACAATTCTCTTTTTTATATATATATCATGAACTCTTAAAACAGATCCGTAAGGGGTATCGTATTTTAATAACTTGCTGTTAGTATAAAGTTTTACACTTTAAGAAATGTTTTAAAAAGCACAACACGATATTCCTTGTTCTTTTTATGTCTTGAAACTAAATATTATATATTGTGTATATGGGCATATAATCTGCATAACAGTTTTTCTTTAGAATTTGTTTTTTTATATTCTTAGTAAGTATTTCATTTAAAGACAAAAACAAACAAAACAAAAAAAAGGGAGCGAGAGAGTAGAAAAACAAAAAAAAAATAAAAAATGAAAAAGACGAGAAAATAGTCAAAATGAAGTGACGGATAAAACAGCAGTAACTAAGAGTTACTTGGTTGATTTAACTTCTTTTTCGTTTATATTTTGTTCGTTTTCATTTTATTTATTCACGGAATCATATTTTCCATAAGGTAAGTTAAGAATAAATGAAAATAAAAAAAATTCCGAATAAATGGTTTTAAAATTATTCGCAACACTATTTTTCGCGAAAACTAAGAGATAGATAATAAACAAAAAAGGAATTTTTTCCTTTCATAAACAAAAAAAAAATTAAAAATTATAATTATGCATAATACATAAATTATGCAATCTATAATAACAATTTATAATTTTTATTCATGAAAAGATAAAAGAATAACAAAATAAAATATGCTTTACTGCATAAATTATTCTACTATTTTTATGTGATCTTAAACTAGCATGCTGCGTTATTAAATTCATATATAAACCGCTGAACAGGTCTCTTCTCTATCACACTGTTGAAAGCACAATATACATGAATATTCGTTAGTTGAGAATAGAGTATAAAACAAACTGACATATTCTGTGTGACTAACTTTGTTTTAAAAAGATAAGTATTTTTTATACACAGTTACTTAGTATCTCCATACACGATTTTATCGTTAACCCTGGCTTACCAAAAGACTGTTTACGATTATAAACTCTGCACCATCGTATAGTTTGAAACAAACAATTAACCAAGTACTTTAAAAGATTTATTAATAAAGAATTATTGCTGAAGAAGAACATAGAAGAAGCGAAGTTGCATCTCTGTTAATCGAGTAGATTTTTATTAAACAAAAAAAAAACAATCGCTAGCAATTTATTTGTTTTGAATGGTATGGTAATATAACCACTTACGAATAAAACAAGCTATTAAACATTTATTGATTATTGTAGAGCAGAAAGAAAAGAACCATATTGAAAATTATTGAAACACCACACAATTATCATGAGTGACACATATGATTATCGGGCATTACGACCGAACAATGCAGCGCAAAACGCACCGTACAACACCGCGTTATCAAATGGTTATCATAACTCGACGTTACATTCGAGTTGTGGTGCAGCCGCGGCCGCGGCCAACTATTTATCACATTCTGACTACATACCACCACCGCCACACTTAACCGCCAAACAAGATTCTCACCTTCATCTCCAAAGTGCAACTAACAGTCCTGTAATGTCTTATTACGATTCATTAACCGGTGCCAGTTCAGTAACGGGCGGAATCGGTGCAAGCTCAACACGCTATTCACCACATTCCTATCGATATTCACACTACCCTGCGCAAACTTCGCAAATTAGTAACACAGCACACCATGGATTAAACACAAACGATTTAACATCCAATCCATCTCCCCATGCTTACTATCCATCATTTGTTCCCCCTCCACCTTCTGCTAGAGGGTATTCGAGTTCCAGTTTTTTGACTAGTCATTCTCCTTATTCGCTAGATTCGGATTTATGTGGGCGGAGTCGTTATGGCACACAGTCGCCGAGCGCACTACACAGTCAATATCTCGAACAGACATTACTACACCAGCAGACACCACCGGGAATGTTTTATCCGTACATAAGACATCCGGGTACCTCGTATATTATGACATGCATGTGGATTGAACAACATGGCTTCACAAAAATGAAACCGTGTGGTCGACAGTTTTCAACAATGCAAGACATCGTCAACCATTTGAACGAAGAACACGTGCAAACAGCCGATACAGGTAATGGTTTATATGTATGTCAATGGCAGAACTGCCCGCGTAACGGTTTACCATTCAAAGCCAAATACAAGCTTGTCAACCATTTACGTGTTCACACTGGAGAAAAACCATTTCCTTGTCCGTTTCCCGGTTGCGGTAAACTATTTGCTCGATCCGAGAATTTAAAAATACACAAACGTACCCACACTGGGGAAAGACCATTTGTTTGTGAATTTTCTGGATGCGGTAGAAGATTTGCTAATTCGTCAGATCGAAAGAAACATTCCCATGTACACACGTCAGATAAGCCGTATACATGCCGTGTTGGTACCTGTAATAAAAGTTATACCCATCCTAGCAGCTTAAGAAAACATTCAAAACTGCACGGGGATTGTTCCCCTAATGGAATAGGATGCGAAAGCCCGACAAATGAAGAAATATCACCGGGACATTTAACGGACTTAAAATCTGAAAACGTTGAACCCGAAGGATTGTTAGCATAAACTTTATATATTTTTATATATATTAAATACAATTTTGGTTTGTAAATACTAGCATCTTCATTTGATTATTTATTTATTTTTTATTTCTCAGGTTAGAATCGTTGTTGAATAAAAATATCTTTCGTTTTCAATTTTCTTGTTTTTTTCTTATGTCTTTTATTTCTGATATTTTTCGGTATAGTTTAAATTTGAATATTAATAAGGCCAGTTTAAAAATTCTCAATATTCGTTGTTCATTTACATTTATAACCTGCAGTAAAATAAAGAAAATATAGAAATCTTTTTCAAACTTGATATCGATATATAATTGTTGCAAAGTTTAAAACAAAATGAAATAAGAAGAAGGAAAAAGAGAAAATGCTTCTCATTAAAAAAAAATGTTATCCTGATGATAGAAGCTAACGAGTTTATTTATTAGTTCTTAATCCATCGATAATCTTATACACAGGGAATCAATATTAAGTTCATATATTTCTTTTCTCGCAACTCGCCTCAAAAATGATGTAAAGATGGGTTATCACTTATAGAAAATCATACAATATTTCAGTTTTTGTCTCGTTTTTTTATCTCTTCAGTTGTTTTTTTACCAGTAATAAATTAAATAAATGAAAAATGAAAAAAAAAGAAATTAAAATAAAAAAATGAATAAATTGACATTTTAATTTTATTATATGACATTCATAGAACCTGCTAAATAGAATCCTATTTTAAAGAGATTTTATTGTCTTGTCATTGTGTTCACCTTGGAAATATCACTTTACCTGAAATATTGATGTAAATAGTAGAAACATAGAATGAAGAATGTCTACACACAGACCTTTTAAATTTCGTGATTTTTTTTAAGTGAAGTTGATATATTGATAAAAAAAAATGCTAATGTGATTTATTTTTTTTTTTCAAATAGCTGCCTATATAAAATCAATTTCTACGTGAGTTAGTTTACAAAAAATCCATTACATTTGTCTAAAAAATCACAAATTAGACTAATTGAGCAAATGCAGTTATTAAAATAACACGCAACTACTCATTAAGTAGAATGCTTATTCTTAAAAACTTTAAATTCAAATAAAAAATAATAAAAAAAAAAAATAAAATAAAGAAGAAAATAAACAGCAATCAAACAAGCAAACAAAAAGAAAATACAGCTATCATCTCTAATGAAATTTGAAAAGAAATTCAGCATGAACTGTCAAACAGCGATACGTAATGTAAAAAAAGCGGAAACATTGTCGCAAAAACGTAATAGTATTTATGAACGTAAAAAGACGTTAAAAATAAACGCTGCAATTACACCGTTAATGGGATGAGGATTTAAAAACTTCAACAAGAGACTTTCTCAAATAATTTCTTTAAAAAAAAGAAAGATAACATACTCAATGGCAACAAGTTTTATCAAAACAAAGATTTCATTCTCTCTACTGAGATTGCTGGGATCAAGAACATTTAAAAGAAAACACAACTTGTCCAATATTGAAAAGTCAAATATCTCGACTAGACGTAAAAAACATGTCAGAAAAATCTGAATGTAGCTACATTTGACGTCTATGGAAAGTCGAATGTCCGCGTGTGGGGAGGGAGTACTTAGAGTGAATTATTTTTTAAATTCAATTTTTCTTTTAATTGGTACCATTTAGCTTTGATGTTTTACCAATATTCTTCAAAATTGAAAAGCGGAGAGTTAGAACTGTCAGAAAATTGAACACTTTTAATTCTAGCTAGGTACTTACTGATTTTAAAATCTTAAGAATGATTTTCTGAGACTGCTCTATTTTTCACTTAAATAATTTGTTTCGTATTAATAGTATCTTAGTAAAAGAGCAGATTTTGCTTATCTGCCAAGTTGTTGACTATTTGACTAAAAAGTTACGTGGATGTAGCTAAATTAGACGAAAAACAAATGTTATCCGAGCGATTAGTGCAAGTTAAATTATATTATTGCAGGTGCATGTTTCATTCTCATTGGAAACAAATAAAATCAATGTTTTGTGATGTTAATTTTTATTTGGATACTTCTAAATATTCGTTATTACAAAAAAAAAAAAAAAACTACGAATAGAACCATTGCAATCGTCAAATGGTAATATATGCACATACATTACAATACATTTTGTCAATCGCAACAAATAAGTGTTTTTTTATTTTTGAATCATTAGCATAATGATGGAACGGTATTTTTTTGTTGTTTTTATTATGGTTAAATGTTATAGTAAACGGGAAAAAAAATCCGTTTTCTGTTAGCTGTATTATTCAAGTTTTTATTTTTCTGATGAATTATTTTTAAAATTTATTTCCAGGGAAGATTAGTAAGTTAAATAAACAGAAATTAAATATGAAAAAAAATGAAAATTTAAGTAGAATTTTATAAAAACTCACTAAATTTATGGAATTTGTCAATATGAATATAAAAGAAAAAGAAACTTGTTTATAGGAGCTACAAGTAGAGAAATTTTCATCGATTTCACTAATTTTATAACAAA
>JAUELD010032719.1:0-13994 GCA_031471615.1 Aglantha digitale
ATTCAACCAAAATATAAATGACTATAAATTTGGCTTGGGGTGTAACTCAATGGAAAGTCGCGAACAAAAACATCAGTACATTGCGAAATACGCTAACAATAAAACAATTAAATGTCGTTTGTCTTTAATATATCGTCACAATTTCATTATCAATTGATTTATTTAAAGAAGCATGGTTTTGATCAAAAAAATGCAAACGAAAAAATAAAAGTTACATGCCCATAATTGAGAAAAATTGTTGTAATTTGTATGGACTAAAATATTCGGAAGATTGAAAATGTTCTGTTTATGACTGTATTTTTTTGAAAAAAATAGATGGTCTTTTTACAAAATATTTGTGAAATATCTATTAAGATGATGTTATTCCCTTATATCAAACTTGTTTTAAGTTAGCTTATTCGTAGTTTATTTTTCACTAGTAGTAGTTCTTTTTTAGTTGCATTTTTTATTGTGCTATTTGATTTTACTGCAGCAATATTTTGATTGTGTAGTTTTTCACATTTTGGTATGGATCTATCTACACAGCCTATTTCACAATGGAAACTTTTTTGTGCTGTGTTTATCAGTTTATTTTTCTTTTTTAGTATATGCTAGTTGTTTTTACAGTAAAAACTTTTTTTCTCATGTAATTCTTCATGATGACTGATATGTTTCTAGTTGTTTGTTTAGTAGAACTTCTTTACTTCTTTCGTTTGCATAAATGTTTACTGTTTCATTTATGCTACTAAAAATTTTATAGTTGAAATTTTTTTTTCTCGTATAATCTCGTAAAAAAAATCGCAACCATTAAATTAAATTACGTTGGTGCATGCCACAGGAATGAACTGTATGTCTTTTACATGCGTATGTTGTTTATGTATGCTTTCTGGTTGTTCACAGAGAATTTTTTTGCACATCTTTATACACATCAAAATATAATATTAAAAACTTTATTTTAATGACAATTTTTTTTTTGAAAGATTAAATGCCAATTTTTGAATATTTTTGAATACGTCAAACAAACTTTATTCAAAAGATTTATAAAGTCATACCTTAAAAGTTAATCATAGCATTTATTTTAATTCTAGCCTTAATTTTAATTCATAATAAAATTGTTGGTTTATGCTTTTAGGTCCGAAAATAAGTTGCGCATTTTGATATCAAAAAAAATCGGCCATGATCTTTTAAAACAGAAAAACAAATTTGGAAATGATCGACATAAAACATATCAGGTTTATGAAATATATCTGTTGGATTAAATAAATATCCTACTAATAATTGCGGCAGTGGGTAGCGCCCTGTTGGCAAAGCAAAGAAATATTGAGTAGACATGTGCAGTACACTAACATTAGGAAACTAACTCATTGAATAAAACAATAGAACAAATAGAGTCACAAAACTGAATGACGCCATACTATGGCTCTATAGGTTGTCGGGCTTACGATTCATAGGTAGTGTGTTGAAAATGCACCTACAGCAGGGGCGTCTCTAGGATTAATTTTGTTATATGTTATTTGGTAAAAATCTGTGTTATGTGGCCTCTCAATTTAACACTTTTACCTAAATTTCCGTGTCACTTATACAGATTTTCTACTTTTTTATGATTTGATTTAGTGGGATCACTTCAAAGAAAAATGTCTAAATGACTCTGACCTATCACAACATCACAGTATTTATAATTTGGCGAGTACAAAAACATTTAAGGATTTATTGGTGCGGTCAGGACTATCATAATTGACATAACTGTTTTCTTTGGAAGTTGTTCCTCCATGAGGATACCCGAAATAAAGTCCTTTAATTGCGTCTTCTACATTTTGACGCATCACTTTATTTTCTCGACATTCCAAATTCTCTTTATTCCTCTTTAAAATTATATAACCTACTTGGTTGGGAAGTAACGGTCAAATAGTATGTTATCTTTTTTCTGGAATACATTTGGAATGTCCATGTGCGGAATATATAGCTCCTTTCTTAAGTGAATAGATATTAATTACAACAGTGATACGTGATTACTTTCGGGTTGGAATGAAGTGATTGGAATGGATCGTCAATATGTTTGATTGTTTTATGGTCTTAAGCTTCTCTCTCCAATGTTTGGTTAATATTTTCAATGCATATGTTTTCTAAGAGCTCATTTAAAAGATTGTTAACTTCTTTTAAAATGACATTTGTACTGACATAAATCATTTTTACATTTACTTTTTTAAGTTCATCCGTCTTTTTTTTGTCTGCTATACAGCCTCATTTTTACATGATGACATATACTTAATTTTATTGGAAGTACATAAGTCTTTGAGATCTTCTTCTTTCTTTTAGTGATATATTTTTATCAACAACATCTTTATAGCATTGTAGTCTAAGTTTTATGTGCCGACTCATCTTCACATGGTGCTACATAGGTAACAACATTACAATAACATAAGTCTTCCATTTCTTCTTCAATCATTTGTTTTTTTCTTCGGATTTTTTTTCAGTGACATTTTTAAAGCATTGTTTCCTACGTCTATTCTTTGTTTCCTGTGCTAACTCATCTTCACATGGTGGTACATAGGTAATATATTGGAATAACATAACTTTTCCATTTCTTCTTCAATCTTTTGTTTTTTTCCTTTGGATTTTTTTTCAGTGAAATCTTTATGTGAAAGCATTTTAGCTTTAGTTTTTGCTGTCTATTCTTAGTTTGTTGTTCAGACTCATTTTCACATGGTGGTACATATGTTACTTAATAAAAAATAGAAAAGCCTTTGAGTTCTTCCTAAACTTTTTTTTCTTGATTTTTTTTTTGTTTTTTTTTTCACCTGTTTATTGCATAGTAATTTCAGTTTTGACGTTCTATTTTTAGCTTGTTTTGCAGACTGATATAGACTCATTACAGACACTTGGCGACACGTAATTAATTTTTTGAATAGTATATTAACTATACATTACTTTTCTTTCTTTATAGGGCTCTTCTCTTTCATTCCAGGAACATTTTGTATATGTTGTTTCATACATTGCCTTCTTTTCCTGGTTTCAAAATCGGTTTCAATATTTAATGGTTTAAGGTAAA
Source organism: Aglantha digitale (assembly GCA_031471615.1). NCBI lineage: Eukaryota > Metazoa > Cnidaria > Hydrozoa > Trachymedusae > Rhopalonematidae > Aglantha > Aglantha digitale. The sequence goes on from JAUELD010032719.1 coordinate 3,029, forward strand.
TGGAGTCATTTGTTGCGCAATGTCCTTTGAAACAATTCTCAGCATGCAAATAACGGTTTTTTTTTTAACCTCTTCGTTAAGAATATGTTTTTTATTATTTTTGTCACTTTGTTATGTTGTTTTATTCCTGTTTTAATAGTATTTATTGGCAAATCAATTGACATATCAGTTTCTTGATTAGCAGTAACAACTATTGCAACTAGTACTGCAAATAAGCATGAAAGGGTGTTATTAACATCAACAATACCATTTAAGTGATGAGATATGATTGTGAAGGGGTTAATAAATTCAACTACACGGTGTCGCAATACAAAATAAGTAGTTGTTAACAGATCTGGTTTAACTATTTCAGCAATTTCAGCCCGGTTTATTAACAGCAAGGTAGAAACAATTTCGGTCACTGAGTGTAGAATGATCAATTTTTTCAGCAGTAGATACAAAACGATCTGCAATTGTTACTTTAAAGCCAAAGCTCTTTCGTTCAAGAGCCACATCTCAAATAAAAACAAATACTCAAAAATATTCAAATTAATTCTTTATCATCCATAAATATATTTTAAACTAAGCTCAAAAATAATGTCATATTCTTTTTTTCTTATTATTACAGAGGGCATCGCAATTTGGAGCATTTGATTTTTTGTTGAAAGATCCTAGAACTTGCAGTTTAATATCCATATTTGTTGCTCTGGTTATAAATTTTGTGACATATTTGATGCAAAAAAAAATTTTCCGCAGGTAGAGCAAGAATTATAGTTGAAGTTATTTAAGTTCAAGCATATTTCGAATTATTTTTTTTCTTAAGTTATTATGAATTTTTTAGTTTTTTCTGATTTATGTTTCGTGATAACACAAGATAACTTGTTAGTAAGCGTTCTAAGTTCGGTACAAGTTCATGTTTGATTTTTATAGAGAGTTCAACCATTCTTCTTTGAAGACATAATTTCATTTATTAATTAACCTCACATCATCACATTACCTCAGTTGACAAATATTTTTATTCAATACTATATTTCGTTAAACAATACAATTTTACACTTTCTTAAACAATAATACTTTATATATTTACTAAAATCAAATGGGAAAAGGAAATTCATCAGTATTTAATTTCATAAAGAAGACAAAATCAAACTCTAAAATATGTTATAGTAAGTAAAAGAAAAGGATACTTTTTAGTCATATGAAAAGATTATCATAGAAATAATGAAACTCTTCTCTGTAATTTAACAGGATTATAAATATAACTTAAAACCGAACATGCAAAAAATACTTTAATTATTATAGGACAATTTTTCTTTTAATCTTTCTGCAATATGATGTCAATGTCAATTTTATATTGAATAATAAAAATATTCATGTAATCACTACAATATCATCATTTAAAGAACAGAGTATTTTTAACAGGTATATGCAGCTAGTAAACAACCATTTCGGAAAAAAAAAGATCTCTTATGTACCTTTGAGAATCATATTATTGGTAAGAATTTATATTTTAAATATAATTTTCATTTTCAACAATTTTTTCCTATATATCTCAAGTAACTACATTTAAGACAAACACGATGATTATGATTATTTAATTTAGATTAGGTTAGCTATACATACTGATAAATTCCTTTTTCGGAGAAAAAAATACTTATAACAATTCCCTAATAAAAGTTTTCATGGATAACTCAATCATAACTGAAAGTCCTCTCGGAGAAAAGTAGCCCATATAGCTAATTACTGTAAATAATAATCAAACAAAGTATAGTGACTTACCTTTTAAACCTCCAGAAATAACAACAATAAAGAAAAAATAAGATCAGTGTCGAATCATCGATGACACAAAACCCAAATAAATCTCTGTTGTAAATGTAGCTCGGTATGCGCTACCAAAAACTGTAAATAACTAAATGTATAAATTTTATAAATTTTCAGCAGTGAATGTTTTTAGGCGAAGAACAGATAGTTATAAATAATAGCATTCTAGATATATATCTAGATCTAAACCAAAAATTTCTTTGAATTAAAAATTATTTGTCTTTGTTCGTCAAGTGAAAAAATCAAAACCAAACAAAGTTTGCTTAGCGATGAAACTAAAAGGGAATTACGCTCTGATTGAATTGCTAAATACAACGAAATTAAAGATTACAACTAATAGAACAATCACTTGAGTTTATTTCACAAAAGAAAATAGAACCTACCCGGTGAGCCAATAATTTTTATTATGTACATATAATAAATCTATTCCTCTCGTACCCTTTATAAAACATGATTTAATATGTCAATATAATTTATTTTAACTAGTGTAAGAATCAAAATACTAAAATTAAAATGAAATTAAAATTCAACATTTATATAAGATTTTCATACCGCAACAAAGAGATAAAGCATTACTTTGTTTCTGCCAAAAATAGTTGTGTATTTGGCTTCAAATGAATCAGGATCGGCAAATTTTGTTTCGTTGCATATGAGCTGGTAATTGTTACATCATTCGAGAACGTAGCTTTTGAATTTCTTAATAGATTATATCTTATGATTTACAATTAAATTTAAGGAAATATGATATACTCATAACTCTAAATAAAACCTGATTTTTACATTATCTCTGATTTTTTTTTTGGATGAAAATGTGGTTTATCATATAAACATAAAAAAGCAATGCTGAGTATTAACGAATTTTCATTAATTTAACTTTTCACTTTTACAACCTTTTCACTCCGAATAATTTTTTTTTTTGACAAAATCCACTGAATACCTTAACAAATAAGTTTCAAAACACTTACAACTATTTCAAGTTTGACAGTTGACAGTTTCACAGCCATCACATTAATGCACCTTTCCTCATCTATTGGAAACATGAACTGTTCCATGGTCGTATGTAAGCATGTAATAGATGTTACCTTCTCATAAATATGTTTGTAATATGGATGAATTTTTAATAATTTCTTGTGTTCATATAAGATTTCATGCAACATTTAAAAGTTTGTAATCATGCCATCACTTTTTCTGCAATAACTGAGTAAAAAAAATTGAGGTTTAAGAAAATATTTACCCATTCATTCATATTCGTTGTTTATGATAAATTACATCGTTTAATTATCATCTAAAAACGTGTTATCAATGTTATCCATAAATGCTGTTATTGTTGTCTTGTTGTATGTAGTTTTAAATTGTTTAAATGATGCATGTGTCACCGATATTTGCAGAGGGAGTGCAACTAGCTTAGAACAAAACGACAAAGCAATTCTACACAAAAATTTTAAGAATCTCCAATCCGTAGCAGTTCAATAACTGCTTCACGATGACGCCATTTTACTAAAATGTTTCCTTAGAAACTCAAATACTAATGAAAAAAGAAAGGAAACATTGAAAGGCATTTGCAGGGTGAGTGCAACTAGTCAAAACAAAATGAAAAAGCAGTCCAGTGGAAATTTTGTGGGCATCTCCATTCCGTAGCGGTTTAACAAATGTTTTTCGATTTCTCAAAAACTGTAATGTTAATAAAAATAAGTTTTATGCTTTGTTAAAGAATTTACAAACGAGTATTATCAGAAAAAAATGATGTTGTGATTGTCTTAATTGGTGATAAAAACATGAAAACTGATACCAGGAATGACTTTTATATCAAAAATATACCATTGTCTTCTGAAAATAACGTTCTCGAATGGTGATACAATTACAACGTGGGTTAAACTCATATTCAACGAAGGAAAATTTGCCGATCCTAATTCATTTGAAGCAAAATACACAACTATTTTCGGCAGAAAAAAAGTAACGCTTATTTTCTTGATTGCGGTATGAAAATGTTGAATATTGATTTCATTTCAATTTTAATTTTTTTGATTCATACACTAATTAAAATAAATTCTATTGATATGATAAATCATGATTTATACTGTTGATTATATTACTGCAAAAATTCAAAAAGAAGGAAACAGCATATTCACAGTCCTTACAACTGAAATCACCCCTCCTTTTTAAAGGGAAAAATACAAAGGAGCTAGAATTAAATGAAGGTCCTAAAATAAAGGAGAATTTAATTAGAGATGGTTGGCCGAATGTGAACAAAAATGGATATACATCAACGCAATGTATTTATGGTAAGTGAGTAAAAGCGAAATCTAACAATACTTAGTGTTCTGCACAGTAGTTTCATATTGCATAATTTTTCAAAATTCATGAGATCAGACAAAAATAAATAATCTAGAAAAAAGTTGTTGCTGAAATACCACATTTTCATTATTTCAAAAATCTTTGAACATTAAATATTAAACTACAGTTTTTGTATACTTAAAAATGTTTGTAGAGGTTAACAAAGCTATTGAGTCATTTCTTAAAAACATATATTTCACATTGCAATAAACTCTGACAACTATGTTTTGAGTAGCTTCTCTTAGTTATTGTGAAATGAACATAATATAATGACTTATAAAGTTTAATGCCAAATGCAAAACTATTAAATCAACCATTGGCGTAAGTTGTGCCAAAATGAATTATATAACATTATTTAACTTATATAAGTAATGATACCTTAAGCAATGCAAAATAGTTGTACAATACATCAATAATGTTGATGTATACTGATGTAATTCAAAATGAAGTAGATGGATCTTCAAGATATCAAAATACTTACTTCTCATATTTTAAGCACTTTTGCAATTACAATTCAATTTATTGAATTATTTTAAGTAATTAGTTTTGTGTCTATAACTCGAAAAACACTGATACGTTTCATATATCTTTGAGGTGAACCATCCTGGAAAATATTTATATTGTAAGATAAAAAAGAAAAACTGCCATCCACATGACACAATAATGCTGAACAATAATGTCCAGATTATATACTCGTTATATAGTTATTGTCGTCGACAGCTTGAGAAAAATCATTGTCTTGATAAAAACATCAACATCTTTTCAATTAAATAGATCGAGAAATATACTTTTTGTCAAAAGAAGGTTTTTAATATAAACATTAAAAAAGATTAAACAGTTAAAAAATGGTTGGATGGAGGTATTTGAATTCAAGTCAAAAATTATGAGAAAAAAACTACTGCAAACTACTTTAACTACAAAAAACTACCTGTTGTTATATGAACCAAAAATTGAGTACATGATAATAATTAGTATATTTTTGCCAAAAATTTATTTTCCAAGGGGCTTAAATAAGCCTAGTTATGATATAAATAGCATTTTTTTAAATTTAATATTTATATTGCACAGCAAATATAACAGATGAATGACTAGATGAATAGACCAGATATATTTACCCAAACATAAGTTTCAGTCACTACACTTGGTATGTTAGCACTGTCTAGTTTTAATTAAATTTATTCAACCTTATTGCTAGTGTATCAAAATATATACCTTTAAAATTTAATATGGTTTCCAATATCTAAGACCTTTTTAGAGTAACGAAATCATGAAAAAAATCAATAGTGTCGCTTAGATGATATCACTCACTTGATTAAGACAAAGTACAAGAAAAAGGATGGTATGTTTTTAAGCTTCGAATTGATGCTTCAAAAAAGAAACCCAATAGATTATAATAAACAAAAAAAAATTGTACTGTTGAAGTAGTGACTAGCAGGGCGAATTTAAAGGTGTTACACGTCACTATTGTACTAAAATTATGAAATTTATATCTTAACGTATATATATAGTACAATAGTTGTTAATTTGAAATTATTATATAATGAGCCTTATTAAATTAGGTAACAAACAATTAAGTAAAAAGTAGCACTGGAAGATGAACGTTCCGAAAAATATATATTTTTTTTTTGGATTGAAAAGAATATTTACTTCTAAGTAAAACGTCTATGCCGTAGGCAATTACATTGTTGACATTCTACATTTTTTTAAAATTTATTTAAGATAAAGAAAAATAATTTAAGATTATTTAAAATTCAAAATAACATAACCTGACTTGTAAATTTAGCTTTACTAAATAGGATTTCCCCTGATTAATGCAAAGGATTTTCTGCGTAAGTTCAAGTTTTTCTAGATGGAAGTCGGCCTGAAAAAAAGCCAAAATATTATACAATTCTCTCAAATTTGAGTACAAAAAAGTCACTAATTAAAAAAAGCTAACGACGTTTAATCAAAAAGTGCTTGTAAGTACATAGAGGAGAGTTTTCTAAAATGGCCTTTACTTGAGGATAAAAAAAATGAAAAATAAACAAAACAAGAAAATATATATTTAAAAAAACCTTCAACATGGAGGTACTTCTTCCCAGTGGAATTTAACTTTGGAATCTAAAATATAAAAGAGCCATAAATAGAATCAGATTTACATGATTAAGAACAAGTAATCCAGTATTCAACTAGTATTATTCCAGTACAATTAAAATGTGTTTTAGTTTCGCTTTAAGAAGATTCCGATGAAATATTTGCATATAACATTGGGGCTACTAATGTTACAAGATTACGTTAGATATAGAAACGAGCACACTTACCTCATTTGAACTGGAGCGTTTGTATGGCGAGCGATCTCTCTTACTCTCTCTCCCTCCCTCCTCTGATTTTGCTCAAATGGAACTACGAATGTTGTCTATCTAAAAACAACTGAAATTTAATATAATACCATATTACAAAATAAAGTTCTTATAATTGTTCTAGAGCAGTCAAACGATGCCATTTTTAACTGCATCGACTCCCATTCCTCATTTCTCCTTAACTATCTGTTGGTCTAGCATCACTAAGTTACAATAATGCTTTTAATAAAGGATTGTGGGCAACTTTTTGCGTGCCATTGCTTTGTATGGAGTAGAACAGTGGGTGACACTAATAAAAGGAAATATATTACAACAAAAACATTCCAAAAAACATGACATAACTACTGCGAAATCACTACCAAAGTATTAAGGGATAATATCTAACTTTTTATGTGATATTGCTGTAGGCCGTTGAAACGACAGCTGACTATACTTAAAGGATATACAATTTAACCAATATATTCTGACAACTTTTAGCAAAATTAAGACTAAACTGTGAAAATACTAAGCGTGAGTGTAGCAGTGCCAATAATAAAAATCCTGTCTTAGCAATCATATTTTAAAAATATTTAAATAGATATTCAATCATTAATATTAAATCTTATAACAACAAGTTAAGTACAAACTATAAGGTTACATCACTTTTGAACCAAAATGACCATTTAATTTAAGTAACATATATAAAACTCTTATGAAATATGTTACCCGCTCTCACGAGGTAGACGTGTCTAGCCATGAGATCCCCACACATCTTCAGAAAATAACTTTTGATTTGAAATAACATAGATTATTAAACATTCAAAAATAAATACACTGCTTCCTCCACCTAGCGTGGTTAGTTTTTAGAATTTTTTAGAATCGTTGGACATAATACAAGTCGTATTATTTAGTGATATTTAAGAGTACCAACTCATAGTTGTGAATTCGTAAACAAGTCACAAGTAAATTGAGTTCTTCTTTGTTACTTAAATTCTGTAAATTGTTTTGTTTTTTGACATTTTAACTTAACATCATGTTTTAAAAAATATTTTTCTAAAAATAATCACTCATGTTCAGAGGAAAATAAAACGGAAAAAATAATGCGGAACATTCGCGTTGAAATGAAGACCGTAATATATATAAAACGACACATCCACTTCATTTAATATTTACAACTTTGTTGTGGTATATTATTGGTTATTTTATGTTGTCTGGGTGTTGTTGATATATTGATTGATTCGTGAGATTGTCATCTACTTTGCAGATATCTTCATTTGGATTTCATTGCTTTTTAATCTTCTTTTCAGACATCTTCTTCATTTGTTCTTGCTTGCTTTGTCAGGTACTTCTCAAGCATCTTCTTATTTGTTGTTCATTGCTTGGTCGTCTACTTCTCAGACATCTTCTTCATCTAGTCTTTATTGCTTTGCCATCTACTTGTTAGACTTCTTCTTTATTTAGTCTCCATTGCTTTGCCATCTATATATCGAGCATCCCCGTCATCTGCTCTTCATTATGACATATTTTTTTCAGGCAGTCTAAATTGTAATAACAGTTGTGGTATATGGTCTGCAATTTAGTCAACGAAAAAAAGTATGGACAGTTTCGTTCAATATGTTGAAGAGTCTACTTTCTTCCATTTGTTTGCTTTAATTCAGACATAAGAAGCATTGCGATAAGCTTAATAAGGAATAGCATAACCTAACATTAATCAAAAACCAAGTCTAGAGCAGCAATTTGAGTAACATTTTTCTTCAATGACAGAAATCGGTGTCCTTATTTTCTTCTGCTCAATCCAAGGAGGTCCTAGGTAGTTAAGGAAGTCAACAACAACAGCCTGTGGAAATTCTGTTGGTTTTACACCTTTGGGATACAAAAAATAGCAATAACTTTTCAAATAGCGCCATTATTAATTCTCAGTGAAGTTTAATTTTATACTACTATCTTGAATTTTTGTTTAAATATCCCTAGCCCCTACTGCAATGAAGCAACTTGAAATAAATTTGCCAACCTCTTTTTCTGTTTGATCATGATGTGTTCCTCTGCATTTCGATGAAGGTACAGCAATAGGTACATTTAATCCAGATAATTTCGAGAGAATTTCAATATTTACTTAAGCCCAAGTTACCATAAGTGTTAGCACTATTTCATGGCAAAATAATTTTTTATAAATATCTGAAAGATTATCTTCATAACAAGAATTGACATCTATCTAGTCTTGTTATTTGATGGCACCATTTCTGACACTTGATAGACGATCTTAATAGTTTTAGTTTAAACAACACAATCATAAAACGAACTATATATTGCATAACCTGCGTCCATATCGGGATAATCACTTTTTAAGGAACAAACATGCATATCTTTCTCCCCAATAGGCCCTAGTTGTCCTAAATCACCAAAATTTAAGAGCCTGTATATCATCAAAATTTGATCCATGTATTCTATAACTTCTTTAAACCGCTGAGAAGACCAAGCTAGTAATCGCTTTGATCACATGCGACGCTCATCAAGGTTCAAACAAGCCAGATTGAAATTCTTTGTCTTTTCATTGAATAGTGTTCTAAATTGATTATCTTTCAATTGGTAATCTTGTGACTGCACAGTAGCAAAATCTTTCTTTTTTATGTTACTTGGTATTAGGGTCGTTGAGAGAATTGTGCGCCCGTCTGGTAATAAGAAAGCAGCTGCCCCAGCAATCGATGTAAAATTCATCCCAGATATATTTTTTAAAAAACCGTCGCAAGATTTAAGTCTATGCTATAATAATATATGCTTTTCCAGACATCAGCCGTACCCTGTATAAGTAACCGCAGTGGTTGATATATTTGTTGACCTTTACCAATATATAAGTTATTAATTAAATTAATAGATACTATTACTCTTTCAAAACTGTTAGCTAATAGTAAATTTATATTAGGTAAGGTGCATGAATTAGCATAATCAGGTTTCTCTTTCACATCAACAGATCCAATATATGTTATCCATTCTTTGGCATTCAACGGCCATTCTGATCCAAAACACTTCAGTCTGTTTAGATTCCTATCAAAATCTAAATTATTTAAAGTAAATAAAGTAAATTATTTTGACCAATTGGTTCATTGAGATACATTTGATATTCACAAATGTCCATTAAAAAATACAGATGTATTTGACATTTGTGAACATATGCTTTCTGATAAATTTTGGAGGCATTTAGTTCCTTCTCATTATTCCTTATCACTGCGTTGCAATTCATGCGATAATAAAAGACAATCTTTTGCATCTAAAAAGTTGGCAAATGATTCAGTATAGTTTTCAAAATTATTTTTTAATTCTTCGACGGATTTCTAAGTTCCAGTTGAGAAAATCATTAATTGTATTTGGGCATAAACTTCTGGAATAGCCATGGCAAGCCTATCAAACAGCGATATGATTAGAAGGACATTTTTTTTCCAACGATACTTGTTGCCTAATCCTATAGTGTATATAGTAGGATTTTCTTTTCGTCTTGAATCACTAAAAAACCGATCGAGTGGTGTTTCTTTAGTAACTATGTCATCAACAGACTTTTTACTAAGCACACGATTACCGCTTAACCCGGTTTTTGGAACTTTCTGGTACAATGAAATAATTTTCCACCTGTGTTTAAGTAGTCAACTTTAGCAGCAGAACTAATAAATAGGGAGTGTTAATTACATAACACCTAAAAACGTGTTATCAATGTAATCCACAGACACTGATCTTATTGTTGTCTTGTTGTCTATTGTTTTAATTTGTTTAAATGCAGAATGTGTTGTCAATATTTGCAGGATGAGTGCAACTAGTCATAACAACATGATAAAGCAGTCGAGTGCACTTTTTGTGGCCATTTTCAATCCGTAGCATCAATCTAAACAATCTATTGAACACAGCATTAATCTTTTAAACACAATATTTATTAATTTGAATAGAGGATAAGTTTATTTGGAGACAACATTAACCTATTTTAACACAGCATTAATTTATTTAAATAATAACTGTTGTATCTTAGGAAATTTAACAATTAGAGAATAACCATAAGAGAAGGTAAATGTCTTTAAAGTCATTTTAAAGAAAATTACATTAGTTTTGACATTCGCTAATTAAGACAGAAAAAAATATTTATAAAAATAGAACAATATATGACTTCCAAAGCAATTGTCATAAAGCTATTTTTAAATGGAGGGAAGGATGGAAATATCTTTAAAATTACATAATTTTGAAAAAAACGTTTGTTTAATGATGAACGATGGCCAGAATTCTAAGGCGTCTTAGTTGAAGAAAAATAGTTTTTCTAAATAAAAAATTAAATAGAATAGGTTTCCTAAATAGAAAACAAACGCCCTTTTAAAACTTTTGTTACTAAAAATATTTTATAATAAAAGTTACATAGAAACGAATGATTTGCATTTATCAGTTTAAGTAAAACAAGATTAATTTTAAATTTGCAATTCTGTCAATCAACAAATTGTTAATTGAGATATTTTGAATTTTAATGCAATTTTTTATATTTG
>JAUELD010032830.1:0-13987 GCA_031471615.1 Aglantha digitale
GAAACTTGACGTGGATATAACAATGAAACTTGACGTGGATATAACAATGAAACTTGACGTGGATATAACAATGAAACTTGACGTAGATTTCGATATTTTAACAGCAATAGAGAATAAGAATCAGGATATAGAAATAATAGTGTCACCATCGATATATCACATAGATAGATTGATAAAAAGACAATTCTTGAAATTAATTCTTTTATTGATTACCTATATGTGTATTGATTAATTGACACTTAAGGGAATCGTATCTAACAAGAAAAAATGACTATTGTACTCCCGGGATATACTAAATAGAGTTTCAATCAAGGGTGAGAATACTACTGAGTTATATTGAACTTTGATGCTAATTACACAAAAATAAGAAATTTTTGAGGTAAAAAACCAAATACATTTAAAAGCCCTTATTATTGCCTAACTTCATGCAAAAAATCAAAAAAATCTAATCAAGAGTTCTAAATATATTTTAATTTTTTTTAAAAATTTTGTGAAATTGGTATCAAAAGATTAAAATAAAAAATTTTTTTTGGGCCAAAATTGACCTTTTGATCCAAATTATTTAAAAAATCTGGTGTCGTCACTTTGTAGTGTTTATAGATGCCTAACTTTTTGTATAAATTTAGAAAAGTTACTGAACCAATCCTGAGAAAAAGCCATAACAGACAAACGGACAGATGCATGAGAGTAAGATTAATTTTTTCCGTCGGCTGAAGCTGGGAGACAATAAATAGAGGTAGTTACATGCTAGAATTAATAAATAAATTATTTTTATAACTTTATTACTTTAACACTGATATTACTGATAACTCAAGACCTTTTCCCGTAAAGAGAGACTTTCCGTTAAATGCAGGAACAACTAAAATAATGTTAATTGAATTTGCTGTTTATTTTTTTTTTCTATTCAAAAACTGGTATTATATCTTACGATTTATAAACTTTTGAAAGAAATCTTAAAAACGCTAATTTTGAATGCAAGGAGAATCAAAAGTTAACGCAACTTCATATCATTGGTTTTGCACTCAATCCATCTATGTGAAATATTGTTGGCATAACAAAATAACAAAATACTAACTGAATATTTGAATTTTGTCATCAACCTTCTTACCTAGATGTTTTATTTCTTCGTGGGTCTTCCACAGCAAATATGTGCACAGTCCCATGATCGCTTGATACGCACAAATATGATGAGTCATGGTTGAAGTTGATACTAAATAAACACCATAAACAAAATTTAATTCGACAAGATGCTTTATTTACAATACTTCAAAATTGTTTCATTATAAAATTCAAAACCAATGCCAAACTGTATAGTATTTTACTGCTACAAAATGTTCATTTGCTCAAAACATAAACAATTTTCAGACAAAGAAAGGTAAGTTAGGATATATATACCAATATATATTAGCATTTCCAGCCCCTCTTCTCAACTCATGCAGCTGTTGTGACGAAGAAGTGTCAAATACTCGAATCAAGGTACCCTGAAAAAATATTACTACGATACTATCAGTGTTTTAACATTTCACATGCTTAAACTTTTTTTTTTTTTGTTTTGTTGTACCGTAAAAAATAATGACAATCTTTACAAAAAAAATAATTATAAAAAACGCTCTTACTTTTTCCGAAGACGTAGCTAATCTAGTCCCTTGTAAGTTCAATGATATGCAGCTGAGAATGGCTTCGTGAGCATCTATTTCACTAGGTGGTTTATCCGTACTTGACAGATCTATAATTTGGACATGACCAGGCTTCCGACCAGGGAATGCTAATAAAGAATTGCTGCTACTGGGACATAACATGCAAAGACCTAAAATATAACGCAACAAATTCGTGTTTATACTTTATCTCCCTATACATGCCAGACAAATCAAAAGTAAATCCAGAAACCATGTTTTCATAGCGTGTCAGAGTCAGGATAAGAAATCTCTACACACAAAAAAAACAAAAATGATCAATTTTAGTCATCTTGAAGGTAACTCATTGTTATTGGACTTTCAATTCAACAAATGGAGAACCTTTACCTTAAAATTGTAATTAGTGATAATTACTGGAAGACAATAAACTTCTTTCTTATTTCAATCTGTTTTTTATAATCTTAAAGACACAATGTCATTTAATAATAGGGTTTTGGTGGTATAATGTCAGACTACTGTGTGTTAAAGGGATTCCAAGGTGTTAAAACATGTTTGTTTCAGACTATATCTTTAAAAGCTTAAATCAACCCTTTTTATATCATTGAAAAAGCTCTTTTTGTTCTTAATAATATCTTTCTTTAAAGCAAACGCCTTGCATTTAAGTCTTGTTGTTATGACAGTGAAATGAAATTACTAGTGCAAAAAATTTACCTTTACTTTAAAATAAAAAAACTACAAGGTTTTATATGAGTAAATAATTTTTATATGTAAATCTCAGTCTGTTAACTGTCTGCCAGTCTGTTAGATACCTTTAGGATTGGGGCATGTTTCAAACACATGCAGCTGTTGTGGATTTTGGGTAAAGGTGTAAACTTTGATCATTGTATCTAGCACGATAACGATTCTAAAACAAAAAAAACACACGTACATGGCCAAAAATTGATAGAAATTATAGATGTCAAAGATTGATGAAAAAGACAATTAGATAATTCATTTTTCAAGTTTACGTTCGACCAGTTTGCAAGAGATCTTGAAAAACATACCAAAGAATATTTTATAGGAAATGTTTATAAAAAGATACAGGTTCTTATATATCATTTATTACTATTTACTTTATGGCTTAAGTACCAAATTTTTTTCCTCTTGTTTTCAAAATATAAATTGCCAGTTTCGAAATTTAATGTTATTGTTATCACTCAGGCTTGTAAACCCAAATCAATTTATAGTTGAAATATTGCGCTATTTAAAGTCAACATTGACACATCGATCCACAAGTCAGAAATATGTTTAACAAAAGATAAAGTTTTTCCAACCTCTTGAGAAGTGGCAAAGTAGGAAAAAAAATAACAGAAAGCACTAGTGTCAATATCAAATATAACAGACAACAAAAATAACAGTAAATATCATAAAAGAGAAAAACAAATTATATCTGTATTCTCCTCTCACCTGTCTCGTCTTAATCGAACACCTTTTACATCACTTGAAAAGTCTAAGGATATTACACATTTCTTTTTTAAGTCGTCCCATATCTTCACTACATAAGAACACATTATTAATAAGAAATCAATTAACTCAGACAAAAAAAGTTCAAAACAACTTAGAAAGAAAAGAAAGCTATTGAAAGCACTTTGCTTGCCTTTGGCTTCCATCTTCAATTATTATGTAGTTTTCTGAAAGATGTATATGGTGTTTTCTTACAGTAGATAGGCCATTTCCTGAGGCCCTTTTTATATCACCTCCTACTTATTGTCCAAGTTTAGGAGCTATTCCCATAATATTTTGATCTTTCAATACTATACTTATGAAAGTATCATTCACATTGCTTCAAATTGTGGTCTACAATTTTTGTATCTAAACTCATGTTACTACAGAACTTTGTACAGAGGAAATGATTTTTAGATAAATCAATTTTACCTTCATTAGGGGGGAACTTTGGATTACTACCTCCACCAACCAAAGCAAGGTAATTACAGCGAAACAACATTTCTACATAAGCAATACCACCATCTTCAAAATCTTTTATAAAAAAAAGTATATTTAGAAACAAAGTATTTAAAGGTAAAGTTGACAATTGAAACAATGTTTACATGCAGATTCAGACCTGTCTGATATATTGTCATGTTTTCAACTTAAACAATTCCTAAACACACCATTCATACAAGTGATAATTTAGTAATGGTTTGAAAAATCATTGGGTCTGACAGATTTACTCCATACATTCTCACTGTTTGCATTGAGCTAATGACTCAGTATATATATATATATGTGTGTATGAGTGTAGTTCTGGAGTGTTAAGTAAAAAAAAAAAATTTCCCTTTTATCAGCTGACAAGAATTTAAGAAGATAACTTCTGAATGCATTAAATAGGTAGTGTTTAGATCCTTTCAAGATGGAGAATAAAACTATTTCTTATTTTAAGTTATTTTATGAATAACAAACAATCCCTAGAGAATAAGTTCTCTTAGAATCTATAAATTGTAAACAAGTATAAAAAGTAAATCCAAAGAATGCAACGGAGACTACATATTGACACCAGGCTAGTTTACATACATATACTAACCTGGTGTATAAATACACATTAATTAAAGACTAATTACTGTACCTTGTCTTTCTTTTTCTTTCACAGGATCACAGTTGTAAACACGGAATCCAGATTCCATTCCACAAGCAAAACATCCTAAACCAAACAAAGATAATTTGTTAGTGGACATGCAACAAGATTTGTTTTAGTTTGTTACACCCAAAACTAAGTTATCTAAAACTTATAGATAATCAAATTTAAAATAGTTTAGCAATTAATAAATGACTAAAACCTATATTATTTTTTATTTGTTTGTTTGTCTTTACAACCTCACTTTGATACAAAAATTAGCCATCAGACTTTTCATCATTTAATCAGTTTTCATTGCAGTACATTAAAAAAGCCAGATCCTTGACTAATATTAACCTAATGCTGATAAAAGAAGACATGCCGTGAGATAAAAGAGATTCTGGGGCAGACTTGTCAATTTTTGTCAAACAATAAATATATATACAATAAATATTATATATCTATCTATGAAATACAAATGCAAAGTTTGCTAAATGCTCATCCTATCAGAACAAAAGCAATATGGTCTGACGTGAACTATGGTCAGACGTGAACTAAATTTGAGCTCGCACTACCCATCCCTAACAAAAAGTGTTAAAAATAAAAGTTAAAATTACGTAGAAGTATTTTACGAATAATATATAATCAAAACATAATATATAATTTGAGTGCTTTCAGATAAGATAATAACAATAAATGGCTCAATTGGATTCAACTCAACTAGATCTAAAAATTAAAAAAGATTATTAAAGACCACTCTACCTTGATCTTGATTAAACGAAGCAAAAAGTAGCCCATTTTTATTGTTGCCATTCACACCAACATTCATTTTACTTGAAGTTGTTTCACACGGTGGTAAAACATTCACAAATGTATTCTGTTGTTTCTCTGCTTTATTATGCTGTAAAAACGAAAATTGTTCATAAGTGTGGGACCCCAAGCTGATAAGACAAATTAGGCTCATATTCAATAAAGAGCTTGAACTGAATCTCTTTTCTGGGTACCAGGGATAACCAACCTTAGTGGCATAACAAAAAAGTATAAAACTGCATTTTAACAGCTTTAACATAGAAACCATACCGAATTGATCAATATAACTTGGAAATTTATGGTGCTTGTTCAAAAAAAGCAGAATAACAAATAATAAATTTCAGAACAAATAATGGTACCAGTTGCTAGATTCAGGCCTCCTGAGAAAAATTCAAGGAACTTAATAAAATCCCATTTAATTTGAGCCTTATTTTTCGTAGATTATTTGGTTGATATTAAAGGGGAACTAAGCTTTGAAAAACAAACTGTAGTTTTAACAAAAGGAGGTACACAACAGTGAAAAAAAAATTATAATAAAGTGGAGAAATCACAATTTTGTGACGTTGTTGCTGCAGAACATAAAAATACTTTAAATAATGTTCCAATATTAAAATATTTTTCTTTTAAGAATTATTTTATTTCTTTAGGATAAATCAAGAATATTTATAGCTACTCTTGGACAATTATAATGCTACGAAACAGTTTAAATTATTTTTTGATTATGTTATAAAGTCAAATTTAAACTAGTACAGACATATCTCATGTTATTGACAATAAATCAGCAAAATGAAAACACTTCATAATAACTTAGCAAAGAAAATTAATTCTCAATTAATTTGCTTGACAGAGTGCTTTTGAATAAAATAATCAAAAGGATAAATAAGTTTATTTAAACAAGAAAATAAACATGCATTTAAAACAACAAAAATAACAAATGTCGTGATTTTATGCTCTGCTATACATGCTGTTTACTGGTCAAGCTTTTCATCTTAATTTCTGCATTTCTTACAGTACTTAGCTTCTTCTTACTTCCAGAACATACACCAGAGAAGGTTTTGTTATACAGTTTATAAGTTTTGTTACAGTATACAAGAAATCTTCAGTTGTTTTCTTTATTTTTCAACTCTATATTCAGGCTCATATAATCCAGTAAAAACAGTATCGATAGCTACAGAATATTTGTCAAATAACTTTCAGTCTAAGAATAAACTTTCATACATCAAAATTTTCAATGCGATAGATACCCTCTATAAATGATAACAAAAAAAATGATAACATTATGTTTGTGCTTAGTTCCCCTTTATAGAAAAGGCATTCTCTTGTTTAATAAATAAAGAACTAAATTATTTTTCAATAAATGCATTGAAGTAAAAATTTATAAATTAAGGTGAAATTGTTTTTATCCAATATAATAAAACCTAATTGAATAAATTTAACAAAAAAAAAACCAAAAATATGTTTTTTGTGAAAAAAAATTTAACAAAAAACAATTTTTTTGTGCCTCCTTTGTTTGTACAGAAATCCTTTGATGTTGTTCAAAAGTTATCATGTATTTTGACATTCAACTGCAAAATAGAGTTGCCATTTTAAGTAGGTACTAAGTAAGTGTCGAAGTCTTTTAGTAAAGAGGCCAGGCTAGAATTGTACAGATAAAATTACAGATTACAAGACAAAGATTAGCTTCATCATATACAGTAGTATGTACATATAAGTTAAAAAGCACAGTTAAAAGAAAATAAGTTGGATATAGAAACTAACTAGAATGGTAAATAGACTTTAATGGATATAGAAACTAGAATGGTAAATAGACTTTAATGGATATAGAAACTAGAATGGTAAATAGACTCTAAGCCGTTGATATATAATAATAAGGAGAATAATAACAATACTATTAAGATTCGAGATATTTTTATAAACTGGTCATGTGCAGATTTCCCTTGAATGTTTTATGGTTTATCAGGCTCGGTTTGTCATTTATGAAATTTTCAGTTCTGATTGCATTAATAGGAGATGCTATTGTTATCAGGGAAGCTATTTGGACCAGAAGATTTAGTTGAATCAATAGAAAGTATTAGTTTAGAAATTTCGTTTTCATTAGTAGTAGGTGATAAGACATAGCCAAAGAATTTTTATTATTGAGAAATGAAGAAAAATATTTGTGAGAGGTGGGAACATTAGACTGAACTTTTTTACCTATTTATTGTATTAAACTAAAATAATTATTAAATATACTGTATTACTTATTTCTGTTTGATCAGTTATTGTTAAGTTGTCCTTAATGATTGTTGATGGTGATAGATCTCCCTTTGCTTTTAGGTTAATGATATTTCTAATACCTTGCCATGTGTTTTTCAAGCTACTTGTGTTTTCTTTAAAATAATTATCAAATATTTAGCTTTGCTTTGTTTTAATGTTTCAAGAAGGTTGCGATGCTGCTTAAAAAGGAGAGGAAATATGTGATGAGGTAATTTCTTTATATAGTCTCTTTTTATTCACTCAACATTCACAACAGAGTGTGGTTGTGTCAGTTTGGAGCAGTTCCTAAATTTCATTAATACGCTATTTCGGAGTTACCACAGCCATCTTATTTTTTAATATAATTATCTGTAAGTGGTGCAAGTTGACCTTTGGACTAAACTTTTTATAGCGGAATATAAGTAAATCAAGCGAAACTTCGTTCCCATTATACCTTCATAGTTAAAGTAACAAGCGTAATTTCATTATAAAAAAGTTACTTGCAATTGCCAACTTGGACTAGCTAAACAAACTGTTATAGCTTAGGGGTCGTCAGAATTCATCGACTAATTTTCATTCGCTTAACTAGCAGAATTTTACAGATTAACAATGGGAAATAATAACTAGAAGAACGTCAAAAAGCGTGACGTCACTAGAGTAAATATATCTTCATATTCGAAGATTGTTAATTATTTCCTTTCTCCATATGATAGAAAAGAATATTACATAATGAAAGAATCCAGTGAAAAGTGCAAGTTATTTCTCTGACGACGATGATTAATTGTAATATTATCAAAGGTATTTCACCTTACTTGAGTCTCTACAACTTGCGCAGAATAAAAAGCGATTGTGCTGTGGTCCCTACTTACTTTTGCTGAACAAAATCAGCTCGTGTAGGAAACACAGCTTGGTATAAGTTTAGCTTTGTGGAGTAGAAAAGCTAAGACATTGATTGTCTTTGTTGACATGAGTTAGAAGCATTGGAGGATTCCATTAGAAATAATAGGTCCTTTTATGGAGCTCAAACAAAGAGAACTAATTTTGAATGCTTTTATAATTTTTCAATTTGGTTATTGTCTGCTTGTTTGGATATTTCACCAAGCAGTAAACAGTAAAACAGTAGTAAAAGACTTAATACCCGAATGAAAACAGGAGAAAGCCTTGTGAACAGTATACAAAGATAATACTATCACTTATGAAGAACTTTAGAGAAACGCCCACTTTCTTGTGTAGATTTTTTTTAAATATAAGAACGGTCTCTCGCCAATCTTAACGAAACAAGTATTCGAAACAAGAAATCTTCCTGATAGTTTAAGAAAAGACTCAAATCTTAAAACTGGTAATATCAAATCTACGAAACATGGATTAAATATCATATCTTTTTGAGCCCCCAAATATGGTATATTTTACCTAAAGATGCTCAAAACGCTTTAATATAATTAAAACCCGTGTTCTTTATGTAAAACTTACATGAAATAATTTAATTAATAAGTAAACATAGAATTTACTTCAATTAGCACATATTAAAAATATTATATCATAATATAATGATTTGAAAATTTATTTAATTAGTAATTATTCTGTATTATTTGTATGCAAATTTTGCTTTTTTCGAAATAGAATTCTGTTATAAAATTCTGTTGCTTCAGTGACACCACTTGGTATTAAACACTGGGCGTTATAATAATACAAAATGCAACTGATATTACTAAAACTACATAGAATATAGGAATAATTCCCTTTTCCAAAATTCAAGATCATTTTTTCTGCACATAAATATCTTTTTATCGTGAAAAAAGATAACTCAGCTACTTTATTTCGAACGTAATGTTTTTAATTTGGCTTAGAATTAAATTTACCAATGAAAATAAATTCGTCTAGCAAATTGATTTCGGCAAACAAAAATAATTCATCTAACAAAGTGACCTTGTTTAAACAATAATCATTTGTCAATAATAATCAAAATTCTCAAAATTTGTTTCGTTTACGATGATACACAAAGTTTCTGCATTTCTTTTTAAGTGAGTATATAAATTTTATAAAACAAAAATGAATAGCTATATTAATGGTTTCTCACTATTAAATTTTACATAAAAATATTAGCCACTATTAACTATTCATATGTCTTTATCACAAACGCTAATCTGCAATACCAAACTTTATCTTATATTCAAGTTTCGTTCTTTCATTTATATAAAGCTCTTTCAGAGGTGCTTTCTCAAAATAAATTCAAAACAAAACAACTTAGCCAAGAAAAAAATCACATGGTCTAACCTAAAGAAACTTAACTAAAGTTTCAGTTTCTTTGTTTGCTCACTATTATTGTTTAAAAACGAGGTAACAAAAACTTTAAGAGGTGACCAATGATACACAAGCCACTGATGAGAAGAAGTGAGGAAAAACTACATACGAGGAAGAAGGAAATTTAATTTATTTTAATTTAATAAAGAAACATATTCAATTTTTTTTAATAGAAATACTTCTTTTGCAAAGATCGAAGTTTGCACAGAATAATTATATATAAGAAATTAGAGAAAGTAAGTTCAGCATTAATTTGTCGACCTAAACTTAAACATCAAACAATGTCGAATAAAAAAAAAATAAATAGTTTTTGTTTTCAGTTACTTGTAGATATATATAGATATATTTTTTTAAATATCAACCTTCTATTATATAACAGCCGTAAACCGGATTTCGTCCGTGTGTTAGTGTGTGTGTACGCATTCTAGCGAGTTCTAAAGTTATTTCGTTTTACCTTTTGTGTATAGAATTTTTTGGGCGACAAGCGTTATAATAATTAATCCAAATGTCTGAAATAACACGGAAAAAAATTACGGTATTTGCCGATATTGGTAGTATCGAAATTGGTAAAAAAAATGAATGACTTTTTTCACGTTAACAGCTTCTACAGAAGGTGAACTAAACACAAGTTTAGAATGTCATATTTAATCTATTTATGACACGTTTCCATTTAAAGGGGAACTAAGCTCAAAAATAATATTATCATTTTTTTCATATTATTAAAGAGGGCATTGCAATGAAAGTTTTGCTGTATTTACTTTTTTCTGAAAGAACTTAGAACGCACACACATCCCATTTTAATATCTTTTCTTGTTGCCGTATGTACATTTTTTATGACGTAATCGCTGCAAAACACAACAAGATTTAACAAAAACATTCAACGTGACTGATTCTGAAGAAAGCAGTTATTCTGAGACCGAAAGTTATTTTGACGAAGATCGATACTTTTATTACTGGATTATACTGCAATGAACCAGAGTATACAGAGGAAAAACTAAGATTGTAAACAAACACTGGGGATTCATTATATAACGAAACTTTGGATCCTAGTCGTTAAAAAAACTTTTTCTGATGTACTCTCTGGATGTAGTATTAGAAGAAGTTAAGCATAAAGCATATCGAACAGTGCGATATCCACGCCGAAGATCGTGGATATCGCACTGTTCCCGTACACCTATTTAACAACTCTTGTTTTCGGTATAAAATTAAAAATCGCCAATTCTTAGGAATTTACTTAATGATGACCAGCTCTCCTGACATTTTTATAAACTAACACAGCATGATTCCCCTCCTAAGCCTCGCCTCTTTATTAACCTTAACTCGCTTTCATCTCAATCTGAATAATAGTTAGTATGCTGCATTTTGAGCAATTTGTCTTGCTATGACTTGTTAGTGAAATCCCACCTTCTCAGGTCCTGAGTTTGATGCTTCGAAACAATTTGCTATTCTGTATTTACACTATTATGTATCTATTCTGTATTTACACATAATCTCCTATGGTTGTGTTATTCATGCTAGATGGGGCTACACTATTCAAACTATTGGTTTAAGAGCGCTAAAACATGACAGCCCATATAGAGCTAATGTGTTTGATGGTTTAAACGGTATCGATTATTTATATCACGAGTGATAAAAATCAAATCCACTAGTGATTTCTTGTTTCATATGAAGTGCTATTGTGAACTAAAATATCAAAGAGTTTCAACATGCACTTTTTTAGTTTGTTACAGGTTGTCTCGTGCCACACTATTAGCGAAGATGATATTGCGTCACTAGGTTCTTACACAACGAGCGACAACTTATCGAAAGACATTGGAAACCAATCGAACGCAAGTTGATGGCCAGTTTGATTCTTTCTTGTAAGGTTTGTGAACCATTTTTACTGTTAATACTTGACTTAAACAACACAAATCATTTAAAAGCAACATCTTGATAAATTATTGATTTACGTGTATGAAGAAAGGTAATAAGTCTTTACATGGTTGTAGCATAACTTACTACTTGACCAATATATGAGATAAAATTTCTTATATATTAGACTGTCTAAAACACTCATTCATCAAGCACGAAAAAATAATTTGTTAGTAAATAACAAAATCGACTAGCTTTCACTACATAGTCACCTGCATAAGGAGAGCTTATTCGTTTTCAGCAGAAATTTCTTTATAGTACTGTGTTGATATTCGTGACACAGGGGGTAAAACAAATTTAAATAAAAGGTTTCTCATTAAATTACACTTTCTGCAGCCTGCTCATTAGCAGTAGTAGCCCCTTTTATTCTTACTAACTCAAAGCTCTTTTTTTGTTCTAAAATATTAGGCTAAAATATAACGTTTATCATGCCATGTTGATAATGCGTTAATTACGTGCATATATTTAAATAGGGTTCATCTCCCTTAAAAGATGCCAGCTTACGACTTTATTTACATCCTCCTTTGTGAGTTCATACTATCAAACGGAAGACTCGCTTGATGACTTCATTTCATTGGTTACAATATCGTTCATTTGATTGGCAACTACTTGATCATCGAAGTATAACACATTAAAACATTTAACAAACTTGTTGACAGTGTTCATAATCTCTTCTTCGCTTAACTTCTCTTCTTTTAAGAAATGCGTTTCTTCGTTGGTGTCGCGCCAGTGTAACGATGGTTGAAAGACAAATCCATTTTCTCCATCGTAACTGTTATGTCGGTATAAGGGTTTGCTCTTCTTCGTAGATGATCGGAAAGATGATTTAGTAGAAGATTTTTCATCAAGAAACGATTTGTTTTCCCATTCTTTCTCTGCTCCAGTTTGTGGTTGGCTCATACCTAACCAATCTACACAATGAATGCGGGAAATTGGCAAAAGTTAAAGGTGTGTACTACAAGCAAGGTTTTAAAGGCGCATAAAATATTAATGCTATCTGATAGCTTTCATAGCTTTATAAGAAATATTCGTTCAATAGACCTGTTCAATAATACTCATGTGGGTAATAAAGTTTAGCTGCCTCTTTTACAAACAGTTTTTCTCTCCTTCGCAAATATTAATTGAAAGGTTTATATATCCGCATATAATAAATGGAGCGCCTGTTATTTCCAACAAGAGTTGAAGTTAAGCAAGAAAAATCAATGTGTAATAGATCGATTTTAGAAGCACCACACAAGTTTATATATATGATTGCAAAAAAGAAGTTCTATGTAATTTGTTTCAGTAAATTTGTCAATGTAGTTCATGCCTTATGTTTAATTTATGTATGTAAATTTAAATGTTCATTATTGTGCAAGTGTGTTCATAGCCTTATTTGTGTATGCATTGTCAAGTTTATTCATTCTATTGTCAAGCGTAAATGTATTTTAGTTTTGTTGTAAACTGTTGCTATAGTAATACTGTAGTATTATATGTGTATCAAGTCCATTAGGGCCCAATTAAATTTATAGAATATTTTTATATAAAGTTTATGTTTTATATTACTCAGACACAGAAAAACCATCAAGTTATAAGAGACAAGATGTTTCATAAAAAGTATAAATCAATTCAGCATTTTATAAATTAAATTCAACTTTTATAAAAAGGCACTTTCAATTCAACTTCAAATTACTCAACTCAAATTATTCAAGTCATATTTCACTTCACCTTAGACTTAGGGAGGCTGGTAAATTTATGTTATATGTCATTTTAATATATTTATGTTAAGAAGTATTTATCTCAATTTGTCTCAATGTCTTATATCAAATAGTTCAATTGATCTATGTTTTCAATGTCTCAACTTATAATTTAGTATATTTTCTCAGAATTTATGTTTTATCATTTTAAAGACTATTTTTGTATATTTATAGTTTGAAAATTATACACAAAACTCAGTTTGTTCAAAACCTACCCCCAAGATCCTGAAGGGAGCCCCTGATCTTACACAAGTAATATAGAAATGATACTAGCTGCACAATGGTCGAACCTAAGATGGCTGGACCTAAACTTTGTTCAAAGCATATTTATCTTCATTTGGATAAATGGAAAGGTTCGTGTATATATTTTAATAACAATAATTAGGCGAAACGCTGATGAAAAACAAGAATTAAAAGAATCGAAACAACTTACCTTTGAAGTGACCGACAATAAAGTCTATCATCTCATAGTCATTGCTTTGAGCCAGCAATTCAGCTTGGACTTCTGCGAACACATCTGTGAGGATGGAAATTATCATGTTCATTATCACCCAGTTAACCATCACGTTGAAAGCAAAGAAAAAGATTGGGCCGAGCACACGATTTGTGTTTTCAAATTGGTAGTAACTGAATTTCCCCAGTAGTAAACTTATGATTGATGCAAATGTCTTTAAATAGTCCCGGTAACCATAAAGATTGGAACCAAAAATAATGGAAGACGAAAACACTACTGCTATAATAACGACACCAAAACAAATACCAAAGCAAGA
>JAUELD010032941.1:0-13984 GCA_031471615.1 Aglantha digitale
TGCTTATTTACATTTATTTGCTTATTTACATTTTTATGCTTATTTACATTTTTATGCTTATTTACATTTATATGCTTATTTACATTTATTTGCTTATATACATTTATATGCTTATTATAACATTTTAATGCTTATATATACAAATATATATACTTACAACATACGCAACACCACATACATACTTATATAAACAACATATGTGTATCTATATGCTTATTATAAATGTATAATGAAGTTATTGTTTCTTTAGTATAGTTTATTATCTCCCTTATGCAAATGACGCATCTATGAAGTACTAGCCAAAACATGACACTACATTTAAGCTAGCTATATTTGTTTTTATTTTGATAGGATGACTTTCTATTTTAATATGAAAACTATAAAATACACATATGACAAATAAAGTTATAATTCCAGAATACTATACTTATTAGTTCGAAGATTCGATTCGATTATAATAGATTATATTTTATTTAGATTATCGGTAAAATAGGTATACGTTGGTACTTTTCTCTCATTTTTCTCAGCTTTTCATGAGATGTAGCTACCCGAATTTGAAAACTAGGATGCCATCAATAAATTTGTCTGTACGAGGAAAGCACCCTTCTACAGCACCTATAATAATAGTAATAATCAACTTATAACTAGCTAGGTACCTATAATAAAGACTTTTGTGGCTAGTGTCAGTAGATATATAGACTATAGTCTATATTCTTTCTTGGTTACTAAACTTATATGCATGATTCCTGAGTTAGCATGGCCATCTTGCTTTTGAGTATAAAAAAGCATCACAAATGGTGTATCCATGTTGGACTTCAACAGTTCAAAGTTTCTGGAGATACAGTTATAAAAACCTCCATTTTATTAGTGATATTGTTATGATTCTAGCAACAGTATTGTGTAGGGAAAGTTAAAATATATATTAAGGCATATTATCACACATATATTTGTTTTCTCATTGAACAATAATCAATCAATCAAACTGCAAACATTTCTATATAATAATAGTGCAAATTGAATTTGAATTCCTCGATTAGTTTGAATTTCCATTAAACAAAAATATCTGGTGGATAGTTATTATTTTAAAATTTGTAATAACAAAGTCGGAATACTTTAGTTATACTTTAACTCTTCACTTTGACTTTAATGAAATAGCCATTTTACAGGAATAGGCAAATGAAAGTCGAATTAAAACAAGAAATTTACAGTATTTTAGATTTCAAGAAAAATTGATAACACACCTATTATTGAAACAAATCACTATCATTTCTCTCTCCTAAAATTTTGAATGTTGTATTTAAGAATCTTATTCTTGGGATCATTTTAATCCAAAATTAAAACATGGATTCCTACAGGTGGCCCTTGCCGACTAAGAACATTGGTTTGTGCTATCTAAAAATAGTTATTTCTATTTTAAATGAATTTTAACATTACATATATATTTTAACTGATAAATAGTATTATTTCGACTATAAAAAGATATTACATTATGTCATATGATGCTAATCTTTCTGTGATATAATTATAATGATGTGTTCAAGTAATCATTTTCCACAACAATTTTCAGATAAGGAACTAAATCTGAGCTCATTATGTTTTAAAATTTCCTTTTTATAAAGTCTTTTCCTGATGTGTTTACGTTTTCTTACTTTTTTAGTTTTATAAAATGAAATTTGGGATTTTTATTATTTTACTGATAACAATATTTTATTTTGAATTGGTTTCATCAAATGGCTGTATTGAAAAACTAAACTCATGTTTAGGATTTGGCACTTGGAATCCTTTAACAAGAAAATGTAATTGTTCTGATGATCAGTGGGGAGATTTTTGTCAATTTGGAAGGAAAAGGTAAAATATGGCCTAGTCTGGAAGGAAAGCTAACACTTGCAGACACCCTACAAGGACCTATATTCGAAATTAAATTTTGATCAAGGCGGGATTTCAACCCACGACCATGCAATTCTAGTGCTATTGCTGGACCAACTGTAGTTCTATCTTAGCTTTCCTTCCACATTAATGCAGGAGTAACCTGACACAGTCTATTATAATTTTCGTGTTTTGCGTGTGAGATGGTATGCGTACTTAACTCTAGGATGTTATTGTAATTCCATTTTATTTACCTCCATTTTAATACCTTCAGAAATTATGAAAATGAAAAAATTCTATCAATAAAAAATTCTATCAATACAATACCAGGGGTAATCAACATTAAAGACATCACAAATTAGTATAAAAATTGCATTGAAAATGCACCTTAGGTTTTAAAATTATTCTATTATTCCATAGTAAAGAATATCTTAATAACTTATATCTTAAGAAGAAGCGATATACAAATGTTTTTTTTACTCAAGTTATTATTATTTTTACTGAAGATGACCACTTTTACTGATGGTATTTTTAAGTTCAATAATCTGTTTAACTAACTATTTTTTCATTTTTTTAATTTCATCATGTTTTAAGTTTAAATATGATTTGCCATATTAGAATTTATAACTTAAATTAAAAAACAACTTTTTAAATGTTAAATGAAAAGTGATGTTAAACATTGTCTTCGACTACTTAAAGTGTTAGTTGGAGTTGTTGTTTTTTCTTCGTTATCTGTTAGTATTACCCTTGTAAGTTTTCCTAACAATTCTAAACCCTTTTATAATTTGTTGAATTTTGAGCACAAAGTAAAGTAAAGAAATATGTCAGGAGACAAATATTTACAGTATATATAAACATGTGTTTTAAAACAGGAAACAAATTTAAATGTTTACCTGGAGATCTCTTTCCTGAAGATTAAAATATGACCATCTGCTTCTGTTGGGTTCCTACTGAAACTATTACTTTGTTTGTATGCACTACCGTGACTCAACACATTGATTTCATTTTAGAATTTACTAATTTTTAAATTCAGATCAGCTGAACATGTAAATCCCTTAACTTTTTGTTTAGATTTATTGAAATGAGTGGATCTGTGTCTGATTCGAATACCAACCATTACTTTTGTATGTCAAAGTATATGTATTTAATTGATACTCAAAGGTTGGTTTGTATATTAAGTTTCTTTCTTCTTCTTCTCTTTTCTTAAAATAAATCTCTAACTGTTGTATGCATAATGTTTTGATTAATGTTATGATCACTTTTTATACTTTAAAATAAAGTAAATTTGTGTTACAAATTAATGTATGTGCATACGTATCAGAAGAATTATGGCCGGGTTAGAGAAAAATTGTTATTTTCAGTTTGAAAATATGATATAATTAAAATAGATGAATATTTTTTTTATTAACAGTGAAGTTTTGGAATTATTTTTGGGTTATTTTGATTCCAGCATAGGTTCTCCTCTGATTTGTTTGTGCATCATTACTTAGCTGCGTTGTATGTTAATTCCAACTAAATCATGAAGAAGTTGTTATGGCTCTACAGTTTATAGAATATTAAACATTGATTAAATATCTGTGGCTTATTATACTAACATAGTTGGTGGGTCTATTGAACAAAGAGACTTTTTGTCACCTGTAGTTTTTTTTATAAAGCTAAAATGTTTTTTATGGCCTTTTTATCATTTTTTATCATTTTGTATGTTTAAGTGTGTTTATTATTATTACCAGGTACTATTATACAAATTTTATTGTATTTTATTTGGCGATTGAGTCAAATTGATGAAAATAAATTAGGTAAATTAGTAATTTGTTAGCAATTTTTTTTTTAGGGAAAATGTATCAATCCGGATCAATCTTGAAACCTTTGTAACTGAGTGTAACTGGGACTATTTATACATTTTTGATGGAAAGTCGATTTATGATCCATTGATTGCTTCACTTAGGTTGGTGTACTCATTTTTATCTTCTAGTTATTCATTACAGGTACCAGTTATGCTGGTGTAATTTTTACAGATGTGACTGTAATCATCCAATCATCTTTTGTTGTGAGATATTGCTTATTCTCACATATCATACATATTGATATGTGAAAATACTAAACCGCTTTAATGTAAAGATCTAGCATTTTGAATTTTTTTTATTTTTATTTTCATAAACAATAACTATTTCATTCAAAATCCTCATCAAAAATTAAGCTTGCAAACAAATTTTTAATTATTTTTCCAAAAGCAGTAAAAAGGTGTTATAAGAGCTTCGACGTAATTTTGAGAGAAACCTAATTTCTGTGACTTTTCCTGTGTGTTTTAAAAATAATATGAAAGCATGGTTATTTTTTGATTAGGATTTCAAATGTCTGATACATTTTTTCTTATAATAATGTTTAAAAATTTATAACGATTGATGCTGACCAGAGTTCGAAATAGCGGCTCGTGATTCAGTTTTCTCGAGTCAATTAAAATTCCTCATATCATTGATATATTAACTATTATTATTAATTTAATTTGCGTACCTGTAACGCATATATATATATATTATTCTTTTTATTCTCTTTTATGTATGTCCATATTAAAGAAATAACGTGGTGAATTTTAAGTTTCTTTGTAGATAATAGCATATTTGTTTACTTAAAGCAGATGTTAAAACATTTAAGATCAATTTCAATTTTAAAGTTTCTGTTTGTGTATCTATGCATTAATCTAAATCTATTATTAACTTGGTTTACTTAAAAGATTATTCTTTATAAAAGAAAATACCATTACTGTGTTAAAATAAACGTGAAATAATCTCAATTATCAACACCCAGATAAACTGAGAAAATTTTAAATTAATGTTTTAAGTCATTTTCAATCAAAAAGTCATTTTTAATTTCTTAATTCGGACCATGGTTGTCGCTAGTGGTGTGTATTTCTTCTTCTTCATTATCAATTCTTTGTTTAATGTGAGAAGAATAAATTCAAAATCGAGAAGAAAAAATAAAGGGACACCTATGTATAATGTTGGATTTATTTATAGTGGTATTATAAAAGAAAATGGGAATGACACAGCAAGAACAATTACAGCTTCTTCTGGTGCTGCTTATCTTTATTTCTTTTCTGATCTCAATATAAACGAAGAAGGATTTAACATTTCATACAGGTTGCTACTTTTTTCATTTGGTGTCTTTTCTTTCTTGAATTTACTTATTTTCACCAATTATTAAAATAAAATGTTAGTTTTGCTAATTTAAAATAACTGTTTTCATATTGAATATGTGAAGGTTTTTTCTATTTTTTAATTAATTTATTAATGAATTTATAATCATATAAATTATTTTGTGTCTTGTACAGCTATAGCTATTTCTTTTTTCTTTCTAGAACGAGTCACTGCAATAATTCATTCTGCAACAACCACGGTTTTTGTTACGATAACAACACCTGTTCTTGCAACAGTGGATGGAGTGGTTCACATTGTTCGCAAAAGATTTGTTTTCAAGATGTTTTCAATGTTTTATCAAAAAGTAAACAAACTGTTTCTTACCTGTGTGCTGTTAATGAGATTGAAGGTAAAATTTTGAAATTAGTTAACACAGTTGAAAACCAAAATTGTGTAATGTAACACATCTAACATAAATATTTATCTTGTAAAATCATTAGTTAAGGTAAGTGAAAAAAATATTGTTCCAATAATGCTCAAATAATTTACGAAAGATAGACATTCCAGTTAAAGGTTTCAATTTGTATGTAATGCCCCTCTATCTCTTTTATCCTTACTATTTTTATTATTTTAAGCATTAAAACTAATTAAAAAAGTTGATCTTTATAGATTTTAAAGATAATTATTCTTATAAAAAGAACTTTTATTTAGTTTAAAAGATCTGTTTTCTTGTTCTACTTTCTTAATGAAAATATAAGTGACAATATTATCAAAAAATGTTCAAAACGTTTATTTTGTTGTTGTAGCATTTAGAGAATCTTTGTTTATAGATGAAGATAGACTTGAATTCAAACACAATGACATACACTTGTGTTTTGAAAATTTTCTTCTTAATTTTTTTTTGGATTTTCTTTTAAAGCTGGAATGTGAAATTTATTTGCTATATACCATATTTGTATCATTCATTTTAAATTGTAATATAACCTTTTTAAATATTTTAATTTTTTTGCTAATACACCTACACTTATTTTTGTAAATTAATGGCAAAAAATTCTTCCCTTTTTTTCGCAATTGTTTTTTTAAAGAGCCCTAGCTGATAAGACAAGTGGAACTATTTTTTGTTCTGTAGTTATAATTTTAACTTTAAGCTCTTTTCAAATGGAAATTTTAATAATTTATTTGAAACTGAAAGTTAAAGTCCTGTCTGGGTACCAGTAATAACAAACCTTGATGAAATCACAAATGAGTATTTATATAAATATATAAAAACAACATATAATAACTTACTGAATACAGACCAACCTGTCTTATCAACTAAAATATGATGTGTTCCATTGCTAAGCAATGTATATGTGTATATGCTTTTAAAGATAGCATGCAGCAGAACCAAGCTTGGTGTGATAATTTATGTAAATAATTTTAGTGTTGTCGCGCGCATCCCACCAATCTGTTATTAACGATGATAAAATGTGGTTATACGGTGGATTTAGTTTTAATAAAAACAATAACAAAACAGATATTAAAATGAAGGAATTTTATTTGTAAGTATGTTTAAAAAGCATTATTGTCGAATTTGAAATTGCTCGTAAGTTTCAAATCTGAAGGCGTTAACAGTTGTACTTAAAAAAAGTTATTATTAAGATTGGTAATATAAATTTTCGTGAGAGTTCTAACTTCTCTTTTCAAATCATTAGCTTGTGTTTTAAAACACAGGGAAGAGTTTACCATATTATTTGTTACCCAATAAAACTAAAAACCAACTGTTATTTTTTCTTTATAATTTAGTTTTAATTTCCATGACAACAGTTGGAGTGAAGCTGCAACACCATCCTTTCCTGGAAGATATAGTCATTCTATGGTTGCCTATGGAGTAAATTATAATTTATTTTTTCATTGTACATTTTTGTTCTTCATACTTCTCTTACAATTATTTCGTTTGCCAAAGTGTGACCAAGGTTCTATCAATGTAAGTTTCTATATATCATTCAAATCATGTTTATTAAATTATGTTCATTGTCAATTCCTTTTTTATTCCATCAGAAAGCTTTGATTATATTTGGCGGGAAAACATCCAATGATTTAATATCCGATTCTGCATGGAAATATGAAATTGATACAAACTCTTGGAGTATTATAAACGATAAAAGTCCATATGGTGTTTTTGGACATGCAGCTGTGGTTGTTGGAAATACAATGTTGGTCTTCTTTGGATTTAATAGAGAATTTATTTTTCCGAGTACCATCCAGAAATTAAACTTAGGTTAGCTTGTTTTGATTATTTAAAGCTGTTTATATGCTATATCTTATACAGCTTATGTTGTAAACTGTAAATGTACATGCAATATGTCTTAATGTAAGAGTTATGAATAGAATGGTGACTAAGCATAAAATATTCTGTATTTACAATCTTTACCCTCAATTATACTTTAGACACCAATATTTGGTCTGTGGTGCAGACATCTGGTGCCAAAGTCAAAGGTCGATTCGGTCATTCAGCAACTTACGACCATCAAACAGACGTTGTGTATATATTTGGTGGCTATATTGTGAGACACCTTACTGCAGATTTGTTTTTGTACCATGTCACCCAAAAGAAATGGTATTTAAATATTATTTTTTGTACTGTTATCCATCTTAATTACAAAATCGAGGTGAAAGTGAAACTCTACCTTAAATAAGTAGTTAATCATCTTTGCTTGTTTCCATTACATTTAATGAAAAGCACATTAAAAGCACATACAACAAAACCCATAGTAGAAATAAAATGTTTTCTAGAAATGAATGTTTGCATGTGTTTTATTAGTATTTTAGAAAGGGAGAAAAATCATTGAAAAAAATTCACTGGTGTCACACTACCCTTACTAAATCTTTTAGCATAAAAAAAATATTAAAAAGGTCTTTTCAAAAGTATTTTCTTTTCAATAACAAAGTCAATAGTATGGATGTTTGATTATTGAAGAACTTGTTAATAGTCCTGATAGCTCTTTCTTATTGCCTAAATTTTCTACAATAGGAGTGTTGGTGTACACGCCTCATTACCAAAGATGTTACACAGTGGAACTCTTGTTGGTGGTAATTTAGTGATTTTTGGAGGGAAGTCTTACAATAGCTCAAAATCAGCTTTGAAATGCTACTCAAATGAACTAATAATTTATAACTTTGGTATGTTTTTAGCTTTTGATTGCATGTAATATTCTAACCACCAATTTTTTCTGCAAAAGGTTTTCTTAGGTGAAAGCAATTCGATTCCCAGTTGTGTCGAGCCAACCGACTGCTGTAGCCATAACTAGCTATATACCTGTTCAAAATCTTATATTCCTTACCTGAAGCTATTACACTTCTTAATATTTGTCATTTTTTTAAAAAAGGAGAAACAAAATTATAAAATATGGCCAGAGCAAAAAAAATCCATACTAAAAAAGTCTCTTTTTACGGAAGCAAAAAATATACCCATTTGTGTATCGAATATGTACCCATTAGTATACTATATATGGTACTCAAATGGGGTTTTAACTAAGTCTTAAATAAAATGCTTTCAGGTAGCTATGATACATGTCATAATGGACGTGTTTGTTCTTTACTCATACCATGTTTTTTATTTAGATTGTAAAAGTTGGTCTACCATGCATACAGACCAATTACTAGCATCAAAAAACAGATATGGACAGAGTGCTGTATATTTTAATAAGTAAATATATCTGTTTTTTACAGTTGTTATAAAGTATGAAAAAGTTCACTAAGTTTCAAGAAATGCTACAATAACTAAGATAAATGGATGCGTGAAAACAACCACTAAATAAGTTTGAAGATACAAAACTCCCATAACTTTTTCTTGAAATGAGGGATTGCATCAGGCTTTTCGTTTAATGAAATGATATTTTTTCAGTTTGTAGTTTTATGTGTACTTAAGAGAAAAGAGAGAACTTCGAGCCAACATTTTGTGGAAGCAAAGTCGAGAATCATAAATAGAAAATAAAAAATTTGTTCATTTTTTTGTAATTCTGAACTGCTATGTTTTTTTGATTTTTTAAGTACTCATCTCAACTCATTACCAAATTTGTTTTTTTTTATTAGGAAATACTGCCTAATAAAATAAATTTAAAGCAACCCAGCATTTCTTAACCACAAAAAATATTTACCTAACTTCACTACCCAAGCCAATGTTTTACCTTTCTAGCTAGCACCCTGTATTTATAATAACAAACTAACTGTATAGATCTATTTCTTGTTTAATGATTCTTATGATCTTATCTTTAATTTTCGTAGCTCGATTTATGTGTTTGGTGGTTTTAATGGGGAACTAAGAAATGACATTTTTCAGATTTCTATGAAAGGTACTATAGATTGATTAGTTTTTAATAAAGTTCTGTTGTTGGAACTTTTAAGTGAAATTAGCATAAAACGCACAAAGCTGTGCTGTACTTAGAGCTTTAAGAGTACTTTGTTAAATGTCTTTGTTGGTGTCAAAAATGTTACCCATTTACCCATGCTTTGAATATCTATGGTTTCCTTGAAGTTAGGAAACCAACCAAGTCCTTGAAGGTACGATTAAAAGTACTCCTTTGAAGTATGTTTCTGCAACATTTTGTAAGTACGTCCGCCTTGATTAAGCCTCTGATGACCCTGTTTATTTATTTTTGAAAGTACAAATATTTTTTCTTAACTTGTACAGAAAGTCACTAATAAATTGACGTCTTTATTCATTATCTTTCTTGATGATAATGAAGTCAAGGATGAAGTCCCTTTATTGTTTTGTTCATTTTACTATTGTTAAATATTTTCCAATCAGGTGATCCATCCAATTTCAAAACAATGGAGAGTTGTTTATCTGCACCACTTATAGCTAACTATGTTTGGAGTAAAAGATCAAGCTCTTGTATTTCATCAGATATCTCTTTACCAGAATCACAATTGGTTAGACAGAAATGTAAAGGTAATTTCAAAAAGCATGTCATTATAATTTTTCTTATGTTAAATAAAGGTCTTAGAGAGTGTCACAAGTGTCAGGTTCAAAGTTCACTAAGTTATTATGCCAGAAAAGTGCTATTCCAGCTAGCTAGGGAATATATTTTAATACTACAACTGGCTTTTAATGAGGAATACTCAAATACTGCAATGCTCTTTTCATTTTAGCACTGTACTTAATTTAAAATATAAAGAAAGTTGTAAAATATCACATAATGTGGGATCTTACGATTTTAGGGTTCTTCTTTATTCTATCAGATTCTATTCTATATTTATTCTATCAGTAAAATGAAGAAGAGCGAAGGTATAAAAATATTCAAACATTTATTTACAGGTATGCAAGATAAATGTTTACAATACACCGGCTGTTCGGTTTGCACCAACGCAGAATGTTTGTGGTTAACAAACAAAAACATATGCAGTGGTGCCAGAAACATGTCACATCAGGTATATTTTCTGACATTGCATTCTTAAAAAATAATTTCTAGGTAAGATTTGTGTTACATGGGTCACCTTTAGGATTAATCAAAAGTATACCTTCCTTCTTTCATGTTTCTCTTGATTTCAACGTTAACAGTACTGGACTCTAATTATCCTACATATCAACATGAATTTAATTTAAAGATTTTTCATATAACTGATACATTATAATTTTGTGATATTTCTTCCCTCTATTGTTTTAGGAGGTACATATTTCTATGCCAGAGAAATGCAAAGATTATCCTAAATATCTGTGCTCATTACATTCAAGTTGCACTGCATGTGGTGACGATAAAACTTGCAAATGGAATTTTAATTTCAAAATATGCTTGCCTGTGCTTAAACCTGGTTTGTATATTAGTGTTTTTTTTTATGTTAAAGGTATCCTAAGGTGGTAAGGTGATTGTTTTCTTGTTATCATTAAGTTTATATATTTTACCATTTTGAACTAGCAAATTTACTGAACAGGGGTAACTTGAGATCTCTTTTTAAGAAGAGTAAAAGTAGATTTCATATATATTTCCGTTTTCTGCTATACTGTAATAAATTTTAGTATATATATTTAAATCTGGTAAGATAATTGAAATATTTATATCATAATTACAATGTCTGGTGCATATTAATTGAAACTAGCATTTTTATTATAAAATTCTGTTTATATTTTTTTTATAGAGCAAACTGCTGAATTATGTTTTTCATTACCAAATGTTACGTCGTGTGAAAATCATGCATTATGCAACAACTGTTTGGCAGGAGACAACAACCAATGTATGTGGTGCGAGTCTTTAAATCAATGTGTGAATTCAAATGCTTATACAGTCAATTATATGTACAGCCAGTGTTACGAATGGATATCTGGGAAACAAAACATGTGTAAAGGTAAATTTTTAGAAAGTTAGCCAGAAAAGAAATCTATATTAATTGGGAATTTTTTTTCTTTTGAGTTTGTGGGTTTTGCTGACCATAAGTACGAATTGACTTATCATTTAAATGATCTCATATGTGCTGCGATGATATGCGTGTAATACCCTTTACCAGACATCCTTGCACTGTGGCTCAATGGTGAAAGTTTAACCATCATTCTGTCATTTACATTTATTTTCACAATTTTCTTATCAGTGTTAGCTTTAAAAATTACCTTGATATTAAAATATCTAACCATTATTATAAATTTATGGTTTTTTAAAGTGGACCAAGATTTTGGTTTGGTGTTTATGTGGAATAGTAAATTACCATCAGGTGTATGTTTCAGGTTTCTTTGAACTAAGTTATATATGGTGTCATACATAGTTTACGACTTTTCATTTTGGATAATGGAATGCAAAATTATTTCTTGCTATGATATTGTAATGTGATAATATTGAAGATAAAACAATTTAACATTTTACATTATAATCAAATAATTTAACATCATGGTGTTTTTTTCTTAGCTGTGAACTGCTCATCTCAAGCAACTTGTCGTAAATGTTTTCAACACCCTGGTTGCGGCTGGTGTAGTGATGGTAGCCACACAGGGTCGGGTGAATGTATGGAGGGGAAAGACCAAAGTCCCATGAATAAATCATGTCAGAATAGTTTGTGGCATTTTACAAAATGTCCAGGTATTTCAAGTTAAAACTTTTTCGGAACAGTACTAAAAGGGTTCCAGCTAAATTAATTGAAATGGGGTTGTTTTTATGCTTGCAGTTTTTGTTTTTTTAATTCTGTAGGTGAACGAAACTTATAGTGATTCATGTACAATTAAGGAAATAAATAATTCAGAAATTAAATTTTTTTTACACTGGACAGAAGGTTGTTAGTATACATTGTCAATTTAATATGAGATTACATTCTAAGTTTGTATATCTAACACAGTAAGATATCTATTTGGCACAAAAAAGAAATATAGAATATAAATAGTTAAAACCACAACACGTTTATCGAATAGATCGAGTATAACTGCCTAACTTAAATACGCCATTTAGAATTCACTTGATTCAGGGATGTTTTTATGTGCAATCTTTTTTACCTTCAAGGATTTAACAGCTTATTTATTTATTTCTTAGCTTGTTATTGTAATGGACATAGCCAATGTATAAACGGAACAGATACTTGTGAGAAGTGTTATGGCTTTGTAACAGGTAAGAGTAATTACATGTGTTTTTATTGTTCTGGATAAGTCTCAAATTAACTAATAAATTCTCCGCTAGCTAAATGTCAGATCAGTTTGAATTAGGGCTAGTCGATATGTTTATTCGGTAAGATGTAATGCCATAAGACAATAAATAAAACTAATAAGCCAATAACCTCTTATGTTTTTATCTTTGCTATCATTTACTAAGATCAATCATGCAAAATTTCAAATCAAATTGAATTTTTTTTTATGATACTAGCTACTACTGATATAATATAATTGATAAAATAATTTATGTTTTTTGCGCATTTTTCTTTCAGTTAGTCAGTGCTTGTCTAGTTGTTGCTAGTAGTTGCTAGGTTACGCAAGTTTTGAAAATCAAATAAAGATGTTTGTCATGTTGTTTATTATGCACATGCTTTGTATTAATTCATTCTTGTTATTTATTTTTCCCTGTTGATAATTAGGTAAACACTGTGACACTTGTGTAGCTGGATACTATGGTAACCCAGAATACAATGGAACATGCCAGAGTATGTACTAGTCATTTGCTTACACTATTAAATCTATCATCCATGCTTTTCCGCATCATATTTTTTTGTCTTTGTTTATCAGATTGTTATCTGATTATCTTAACTTATCTTTCACTTAGAATCATTTTTTCCATTGTCGTATTTTTTTAAGAGATATAGGTAAAAAATATGACATGACATTTTATTTGCAGAATGTTTTTGTAATGATCATTACCGAAGTTGTGACCCATCAACTGGGCATTGTGCTTGTGATATGAAAGGTGTGATTGGTGATCATTGTGACAGGTATGTCATTTGTAACAACTTGTGTTTACCTCAAAACCCAACCAAAACTCACACACATCATATTTACAACCTTACTTGTATACTTGAGTGTTTTTGATTGTTAACAAACTCACACACGCCCAAAACTCATTATACACCATTTTGTTTAAGAAGGTGTGGAAACTATTTAAATGAAATATGTCCTATTAGATTTAATAGATTGATTTAATAGATAGTAATATACAATACGCTGTTCTCAATTAAAAGTGTGGAAATTTCGCAAGTGTGGAAAGTTTTAATGGCGACGATGCTATTTATTTTCCTGGTTATTTATTAAAGCAATGTGCAGATATTGTTTAGATATCTATTATTGTTGTCAAACAGGTGTGACATTAATGCGAATTATGTTGGTAACGCTACAGATGCAGGGATATGTTATTGTAAGTGAAGTAGTTTTCGTTATCTATTGCAAACCATTATATAAGTATATATTGCAACTGAGAGAATAATTAGAATTCAATTTAAACGAGAACTGCAGTTAAGTAAGCACAGATAACAATGTTAATTTTATGCTTTATAATCCCTTATCGTTTGAGTTTATCACTAATTCCTACCATAATTTTAATTAC
>JAUELD010033052.1:0-13984 GCA_031471615.1 Aglantha digitale
TACAGCATGGGAATAATAAAATGACGTTGATATGGATTTTTAAATCCTCATTTCTTAAACGATAAATCCTTGATTCTCTTTATTTACGTAAGATAATCAATCGTAAATAGTTGCTTATTCCTTGAATTGAGTTGATAAAGTTAAGAGAGAGAAACAGAAAGGATAGCTTAAAATACCTTCAACACCATTTTTAAGTTAAAATAAAACGCGTAGCACAAATAAATATAACAAAATAATATTCGTAACAGAACCGGTATTTCTAGCTACTAGGCTATCAAAAAAAAGTACTGCAAGGATCATATTTACAGTAGCAGCTAATCATTTCAATCAAAAACAATAAGAAGCGTTTTAGTGAGATTATATATGATTTAAAGCATATTACAAAATGTCGATAAAGTCAGCGACGGGGACAAAATCTAGCAATATGATCAATGCCACCTGAAAGAAAAACAAAATAAATGTAGTTATTTCTTGAACAACAACTACTACCATACAGAACTGCAATCACAACATTTACTTTTTTCGTATTTGCAGCTTATTTTTTATAATAACTATTTTTTTAATTCCACCAAAAAAGATTTATTTTAAATGTTTAGAGATTTAACAATGTGATTATTTCATATGCGATGGAGTGTAATTTATTACGAGTTCAGCAAATTGTGTATTATCAAGACTGAGGAAAAATTTTCAAATTTTATTTTTCTCAACTGACGTAAATTTTTAAATAAAAGAAGGGAAAACAAAATAGTGCACTAACCACAATTGAAACAACGCGTATATTGATTTGTCACTTGAGGATGGTAATATGTAACATTACTAGATTGGTGATAATTATTCCGATCGTTTCCTCCGTGATAATATTGACTTCGACTAAACGTTTGATTGGTTTGAAATATTTGTCTTGAACCATTTGGGTAACTACTAGAACTCTGTTGTCCATTGTTTTCATGGTACCTGTTTATTTCATACGGTCGATGACGATGATGGTAATGTCTGGGAGATCTGGAACGAGACCGTCTTCTTTCTCGTTGACGGGACGTACCCCTGGAAGACTCTCCTTCTGCATTATTATTCTCACCATCATCATCATCATCTTCAGGCCGATGTATTAAACTCCTAACATTTGTTGGATCTAAAATACCAATAACTTATACTTTGTTACTTTGTTATGTTTAATTTTTTTTAAAAAATGACTAAATTGTAAACCCTCTGTAAAACTTCATGGCAACTGAATAGCACAAAGGCAGGGTATAATTATAATTACAACTGTATTAATAATAGGGAGTAAATTTAGAACCATAAGTTTACTAAGTACTCTCCCATAATTCAATAATACAAATCACTTCACACTCTATTTCAATTTTGAGCGTGATCTGAAGATTCTTTTGGAGATTAAATTTTGGCATATGGTGCAGAAACCAAATAAACAAGATGTTGGAACAATTAATTTTGACAGTAAAACACACTTAAGGGTATTTAATAATTCAATAATAAAATCAGACAGTGGAAAGTAATAGAGAACAATATGAAAAGTTGATTGAAACAAAAAGTTTCTACTTTTTATTTTTTATTGATAAAACTATGAATGGTTAAATGTTGTCATTCAAGTAGTATTTTTAAATAGCTTTTAATGTTAAGATATTTACAGTTGTATATATACATATTAAAAAACCACTATTTTTATGTAACACCTTAAAATAATTTTCTGTTTAATTACAATACTTTTTAGAAATAAGATCAACTTAAAGATATAAAGCAACTCATCCAGTAACCTTTTATTAAAAACGTAAAAAATAGTATAAACTGTATAATTCTCAAAGTTTTACATTATTTATTTTTAGAGAAAGTATTAAAATTATGATTCAGAAAAATCTAATCCCACACACTATAAAAAACGGTAGCTTAAAACTCATCATTTAGAACTTGAAGATTAAAATTTTATCTAGTAGTCACTCAAATATATAAATAATATTTTATACTCTTATATTGAAACCACCCATATCTCATTATCTCAATCAATATTAAATGTTAAAGGTAATGAGAGACGACCAAAATATTATCGTTCAATACTATTTTAAGCTTCCAATGGTTTATTTCATATAAATTTTCACATTTTTTCAAAACATTAACTTGCACAACAATACTTTTTACTTCAGTGATATTTATAAAAAAAAAATATTTATAACTTTGCGAGAACATATAACTTGTAGATAAAACTGGCGTGACTTATAATACTTATAATAGCTATTGAGTAACTTGTTATGATATAACAATAACATTATGTAATTGCATAGGTGGAGAATCTGTTGATTGTGAAGAATTACCGAAGGATACTTTACCTTCGGTAGTATCCTCTTTGCGTTTTTGTATTAATCTCTCATTTTTTAATTCACTCCTTCTCTGTTTAGAAGCATCATCCATAGCTTCAAGCATTTTTTCAACAGCATTATCAAGCACTACTGATCTGACAGCTTTTCCTTTAATACTCCTTCTACATACTGGACAATTTTTCTTTTTTTTCATCCATAATCTTAAACATAGTTCACAAAAAGTATGTGCACAGGGCAACGTTGTTGCTTCTATAAATAATTCTTGACAAACAATACAAGTAAACTCATCCTCCATTGTTTGGATGACATTCTGTTTGGCTTCTGTTTCAACTTTTTTTACAACTTCACTATGGTTTTTTAACTGAGATTCTTTATCTTGTATTTCTTTACGTAATTCAAGTAAACAAGTTTCTAATTCCTTTTGATTTTCCTCCACAGATTTATACTGCTCAATAACACCTTCTTTAGCTTTCAACTGAGCATTTAATTCATTTTCTTTATCAATCATAGCTTGTTCTAAGAATAATTTTTGTTCTTGGAGTTCCTGTTGGAATAGTTGATGTTTCTCACTCAATCTATATGATAATTCCTCTTGTAATTTCACTTCAACTTTTATCTTTTCATTTTGTAATTTTTTAATTTGCTCATCATATTCATTTCGTATTTTTTTTTCCTTTTCAAATAGTTGATTTTCTAACATATTTTTTAACTCTAATTCAGCTTCTTTTCGAGATTCTTCTAAAGATTGTTGTTGCTTTTCTAATTTTTCAATTAAACCGATTTCTGTTTGCTCTAATCTACTTTGCAGTTCTTTCTGCATATTTTCTTTAGTCAATAATTCTTCAGAAAGTAAACTGATTTTCTCCTCTTGATCTTTAATTTGAATGGCATTTGATTCAATGATGGTAATAGAAGGGGAATCCATGACACACTTCTTCTTAGTTGGTGTGACGTTAATATTTAAATTATCTGTTCGTTTCTTCGTTTTCGTATTTATAGTTTCAAAAGCATATTCGAATTCTGCCGGGTGTGACCCGACACCACAACCGAAAGTTATTATATCACCTGAGTGTAGACTATGTGGCGTACTAGATTTAATGCGTTTACTGTTGATGTATATACCATTGATACTCTGAAATAAAGAAATTAGGAATAAATAATCCTCCTGTTTTTGAAAAAAATAAATGAAAGCAGAGGAAGATTGCATGGCTAGTAACAAAAACAAAACCACTAAGTTAAAACCCACCATCAGCTTCTATTAATGTATTAAATAATATATAGTATATATAATAATAAATAGTATACTTAGGAGCGATTATAAAATTTAACCTGGAAAATTTAAATTGTAGATTCGCAGATACATAGTATATATAAAACCTTGATATGCAGATACTCAGTGACTGGCGCAGCATATATTAAAAACAGATACTCAGTGGTGTGGTAAATAAAACTATTGGTAAAATATAAAGTCAATTTCATTAGTTTTCACTTGGACTCTTTATTTTCTTTGTTATTGTGAAAAAAGTTTAGCAACATTATAAAAGAGGTCACGCCATTTCAGAAGTTTTAATTGGCGCATTATTAAAGAAAACAAACCATTTCTTATTTCAAACTAAATAAATTTTAGTGTAATTTTTCACATGGTTTGACTGCGTATCAGATCTGATTTACGAAATATTTTTGCAGGTTAGATTCTGTTAGTATGAATATAGTACACTAAAAATATAACCTTACATTGTGATCAGTTATAATAAAGCAATCTTTACCCTCGTTGTTGTACGAGGGACCTATTGTTGCATGTTTCCTAGAAATCATCAATGGAGTAGTTTTCGAAAGTAGACGCACATGCACTTCGTCTGACAGCACTCTTCCAAATGTCACCTGTTTGTGTGGTGACAAGTAAATATTGTTTAAACAGATTGGATCTTTTTTACTGCAGACTGGAACTACTTTCCTTAGGCGAACTTTTATTTCACTAAATTCCATCATCTAAAAAGCAAATTTGACGTCATTAGTAAATACCATTCAAAAATCAATTGGGCTAAAATCAAATGCTGTTTGAAAAATGATCATTTATTTTGAGCTACTTTAAGCTACATCATGTTTACCTTTTCAATCTTTGACAGAACTCTTCTATTCCAACTAAATAGGAATGTAAAAGCTCCCGTTTGTTTTCTTTTTTCATAAGACTGGTAATGAAAATATATAAGGGTGTAATTTATGCTGTAAACATATTTACCAAAACTATAAACAATACAATTAAACAAACAATAACTTTAATGTAATTTATTCTAAACTATTTTATTTAAATAAAAATGATTAAATTTAAGTAAAGATTATCTTTTAATAAATATTAACTATTATATTTTATTTTCTAATTAAAACAGTACTAGCAGTGTTACCCCCTTTCAAAAAAGCTAATCGACATTCTATAAATATATGGTTTTATCGAATTAGTGACTCGAAGAAATTTATAGACCAACGACTCGTTTATATAGTATTGCTAATTCCCTAATAACTTATCAAGTCACCCCACTTTCATAAAAAAAAAAGTTGCCACTGCTGTCTACTTATCAAATGTTTCACATAGATATATCTAAATTGTACTATAGAATTGAAAGTTAGGAATGACAAATTTGTAAATACGGATCAAAGTATCAAAGTAAAATGTAAAAA
The DNA here is from genome assembly GCA_031471615.1 of Aglantha digitale. Classification (NCBI taxonomy): domain Eukaryota; kingdom Metazoa; phylum Cnidaria; class Hydrozoa; order Trachymedusae; family Rhopalonematidae; genus Aglantha; species Aglantha digitale. Next base: position 5,007 of record JAUELD010033052.1, read on the forward strand.
CAAACATTCTTCATATTTAATAGGAGTATTTGCCAACCAAACTTCAAAGATCCAACCATAAATTAGAAACTTGATGGAGTTCTCTCGTCAGTAAAATAATCATGGGATGGTAGTTTTATCATAGTCGGCGATACCAACATCAATACGACATAGATATCTCAAGTATCCCAACTACGACGATATCCTATAAATATACAATCTAGCATGCCAAGTTAAAAAACCAACACGTAATGGACAAAATAGAAATAGCCAAATAATTTCTGATATCATCTCTAGTAAATTTTTATACACTGTTAATGTATTACCATATCCTACAATAGGTTAGAAAGAGATAGAGAATTTATATTCTGATTTTTCCAAACTTCAGGTTACTACTTAAAATTTACAGTTTATATCTACTTAAAGTTTATCACATATTATTTAACTCGTTATAATCATAAAAATCGCTATAAACATATACGTTTTACTTCTAATTCGACAAAGTTCGGGAAGAGGCGCAAAGAACTCTTTTAGTCTTGTCACCGAGAACCGACAAAAAAATATTATTTTTTTAATATTTAAATTCTTAAATTTAATTTTGTGCTTGAAAACTTGAAAAAGAAATTTTATATCAGTATTGTCAAATATAAGGGGTGTTACTTTGTTCCAAATATACGGTGCTCCATAAAAAATTTCACTTTGATTTAAATACTGTTGTTTTAAACTGGTTAGATATTATGTTGTATTAACCTGATCCTTTTTCTGTATACAAATGGAGGTATATTCAAGGAGTTTTTACATTTAGACACAAAGCATAGATTTAGAAAAATCTTTATTTCATGAAGGGTTAACCCTGTTTATACCGGGCTTTTTAGACTTTAGACTTTTTTTACAGGGAGGTGGGCGGATTCCGCTCCAATCCTGGAATACATATTTTTAGAAAATAAACTTGGTTGTTTAGATACTTCACTTCAACTAATAAGGTGTAAAAAATTATATGATTATGATTATATGAATTTTAAAATCTTTTTTAAAAAAAATCATTAAATATTTAAATGCAGCATGATTTATAAAACAAAAAAATCGTATCTTGCACTAGGTGTTTAAAGTTTTTTTGCGCGATTTTTTAGAACATAGAAAAGCATGCAATACCTCTGTGTTATGTTGGTATGTATGTGGTACCACTTCAAAGAAGAAAGTGGCCACGATTCACCTTACATCATAGTTAAATCATTATGGCAATCATTATCCAATGAGTTTACAGGACCTCCAGCACCTTGGTTGAAAGATCTTTCAATTGCTAGGTTGCGGAAAGAAAGTGACCACTCGCGTAAATGAGTCATGAAACCAATGCAGAAGAAGATTGGGAGCAATAGCTATCCAATACCGAAAGTTTCTAATTGTTGCTCACCAATTTGATCAAAAGAATACGAAATGCTTGTTTTAAAACATATACAACAAGTACCCATCTGGATTTAGAAAAACTTTGACAAGCTTAACGAAACAGGACATTAAAAAACTCAATGAAAAGAAATGAAACTTCGGTTCCAATTTTTGATATTTTCATCCCAACAACAATCAGTAGAAATCATAATTTAAAATATGGCAACTTCACTGTAACACTACAATCGAAAGAGTTTAACTTGTCAAAATTTTAGGTGTTATATTTGACGAGCACCTTTAAACTCAAAGCTCGAGTAGATAAAACGCTTAAATCATTTTACTCAACCTTAGCAATTTTAGGCAAATATGTCTGAAGAAAAAACATCGGTAGCCAGTCAAAAATTAAGATAGGTTTTATCTCTTATTTTCAATTATTTTGGTTGCGTCATAAAGCATTTAGTAAAAAAAATTGCTAAGTTAAAACTCTTAGACATTACACATGGTTTAAGCATGCTTTTTATCTCCTAAATATTCGTATATATATTTTGCCTAACCTTACATTGCTTTGTTTTTTCTACAAAACCTATTTTATTACTTATTTAGTAACCTCTTTTTTGTGACTTGAGTTGGAGTTAGGGTAAAAGTTTTCAAAAAGGAGAAAATGAAGTAAACAGTACAGTAATGGTAGCGTGATTGATTTTTTACAAGGCTTCCTTGATATCAATGACTGACTATACAAAGGGAAGTCCTTGGCCCAAGGTTCCTGTGTATTCTTTTGTTTTTAAGGTTCTTTTTGTGCTACAGTGATGTTTACAATTGCGCGCTTTTTATTAACCGCTCAGAAGATAACCCCCTGGCTGTTGTTAAAGGATTCGATCCGCGACTTTTGAGGTAAAAGTTTGAAGCACTATTCATTGAGCGACTCCGACAGCTGATATCCGTAGCAAATTCATGATAACGAAATTTCGAAATCAATATTTGAAATTTTCTCCATCTGTCCCACTCTTCATACTAATTTTTAATCATATGTCACAGCTTTTTCAGCACTTTCAACTTACTAAATGTTTCAACACTTTTTAAAACTATTAAACTCAAAGGAAGTTTCACCATTAGATAATTAAGATAATTACAAAATATTTATCACAAACTATTCACGCAAGATAATTGTTATTGTCTGTTTATTAAAATAAAAGATATCTAGAAAAATACTGTTCATTTATTTTCTTAAGTTATATTTAAAAAGTGGATCAGCGTTGAAAAAAAAAGAAAAGGTACCTAGATAAATTAGTCACAGTAATGCCAAGTGAGTACTACAGTTTTAATAACTACATCTTACTACTTTTGACTTAATCTGGTTATCTGCAACTACCTCTGACTTTATCCGAATATCAATAACTACCTCTGGCTTTATCTGGCTATCTGTAACTACCTGTGAATTTATTTGGCTAACTGTAAATACCTGTGACTTCTTCTTGCTATCTGTAACTACCTGTGAATTTATCTGACTATCTGTAACTACCTCTGACTTTATCTGACTATCTGTAACTACCTCTGACTTTATCTAGCTATTTGTAAGTATCTCTGACTTTATCTGATTATCTTTAATTACCTTGGAGTTCTCCTTACTACGTGTAACTACCTCTGACTTTAACTGGCTATCTGTAACTATTTCTGACTTTATCTGGTTATCTGTAAGTAGAGATACTACCACTTTATATGGCTATATGTCATTACCTGAGAATTTATCTGGTACCTGTAACTACCTCTGACTTTCTATTACTACCAGTGTTACTTATAAGACCTAACTACATGTTACCTAACCACATCTAAAAAACTGTAGCATCTTATAACAATCTGTAAAAAAACTTGTAAAGTGAAATTGTAAGTAATTGTGATAACTTGGGGCAGTCTTTAATCAAAATAACCTGTACCCAGGAAAAAGTTAAAAAAGATTATTTCTGTATCGCTGACATAGGCCATGCGTTAATCCTGATAAATGCAATCTTTCGTAGCTAGCTATTGTAGAAAGCATGGCCAAATATAGTGCTATTTTATACAACTATAATGTGTTTATATTTTATGATTGTTTTTGTTTTCATTTGTTGTTGTAACCACCAAACTCGTTACCAGCTTAATCTAGTCGTATCAAGTTAGATGCTTTAAATAAAAAATTTAACTTGAAGCAACTGGGTTTGATATTTTTGTGAGTTTGAGAATACAACTAAACACTTCGATTCATTGATATGAATACTCTGGTTGTCGTTAGTATAAATCTATTTCGGAAAGTAAATTTTAACACATGTTTATCAAAGTCTGAATGAATCATAGTACTTTTACGCGCCAATCTATCCCAATGCATTCTGGAATAATGTTTGATTTATCAGTCACAAGGCAAGACAAAATAACAAAAATAAAAGAAAGAATGAATTTGAAATAAAATTTTGCTCTTTATGTATTCATACGTTTGCAAGTTCGGTCTACAAGAGCTTAAGATTTCTCGAGTCAACTTTTTTTGCTGTTAAAATTTTATTAGGTTATATTATTTTCGTCAACTTGATTGGTGACTGTGAATTCTTTTAAGATAATAAAATTTAGATAGCTTAGCAATTATTTCTCATATTGCTGTTATTGTATTTCTAATTTTAAATCATATGGCAAAATAAATGGCGCATTTATAGAACAAACAGGAGGACCTGTCGATCACTTGCAACTACGCCAACCACTTGCCACTACTACGGTGGCAGAACTGCCAAATGAAAAAAACAACGAAATAAGAATAATTAAATATTTTTCTAGTAAAAGTATGAAAGTCATGTCGAAATAAAATAAATGAAATATATTTGAAAAGAGAGAATAAACATTATTTCATCTAAAGTCAAAGTCAAAGCTCAAGTCAAGAAAAATCAAATAAAAAGTTCAATTCATTTTAAGTGTACGCCTAGAACTGCCATTTCCAGTTCACACTGTTTGTTTACCTTACAACCTCATTAAGTCATTGTCAAATTTAATGCATTTTTTGGTCTGCTATGCTATATTCTGTATTAAATTTATGCTGTATGTTAAATTCAAAACATTGTAGCGTCGAAAAGGTTATAGTTACAATCAAGCTAAAATATAAATCGTATCCTTCTATATTTAATTTATATAATGCTGCATTACGTCTTTGGACACAAATAAATTTTCTAATGTGGCAACATGCATATCATATCGCATGCATATGACGTATGTGTAAATTATTTATTTTGTTAATTATATTGAAAGCTTTGATTTGATTTGTTAATAAGACTATTTATTTTAATAAATTTTATTGGAACGATTCACTACATAAGACGAGTATTTTTAAAGTAATAAAACCGAATTCAGCGAGGTAACAAGATCAAGTGTACGCAAACAACGCGATACTTTACATCTGACAAAAAATATTATCATAACTATCTGACATTGGTTCTTTAGCGAGTCCAAACTTTATGTGTAGTTTTTGAGATATTTTGTTTAACCAGAAGCAGTTAAACTTTTATGCTATATTTTAGAATTATTTTCCAAGGAGGTAAAACGAACTTTTTTGTTTCCAAGTGATCTTTAAACTACACAAAAAGATATGTTATAAACAGCAACATCATACTATTGAAAATAATGAGTGGAGAAAAAATTTTTCATTTATTTTATCTTGAAATATTTTATTTTTGGCAGGCTACTATCAAAAATAAATTAACTTTCGAACGACTTTCGAATAACTTTTAAAATGAATTGAATTTTGTTTGAAATTTATTTGAAATTTGAAAGACATTACAATAATTTTAGAAATGAGAAAAAAAAAACCGAAAATAAAAATACAAAATCTTTTTATTTCATTAGGCAGTTATCGGCCGCTGTACACCACATATTCTACGACCTAGTTCTGACTCATAATATAATTTCAAATTTGAATTCTTAATAAAAATGTAAACTGCTATTATAAAGATCTTTGGAAAGTAACTAACATGTAAATCGAAACGCCGTGAATTTTAAATATTGATCTAATTGCACTCCTTCACAGATGTTTCGAGTTTTCCAGTAACATATTTCATGCTTGTCAAAATCTAAATACAAATGTCGAATTATTTCATCATGATGATGGTGATGATATATAATAAGAGGCATTTAATGAATTTCATAATGAACTCATTGTTTATTTAATGTCTATACTGTTTGCAGCTTTTCAAAAACACTGTTATTTCATTTTAATATAATATATACAAATATTTCAATTTTAGAATTATCAGAATTCATTTATGAAAATTTATGAGAAACGATCTTAGTGATGTTCATATTGAAAATCATATTGCTTATTACCAGCATTTTGAAAAGTATAAACTGTGTTAATATTTTACCGAATATTGGGTGTGGCCCACACATTGATTACGTATACACGGATTCAAAATATTACAGGTATCGACCTTTTATGATTCAACTGCATCGTTGTTTAGGTAAAAACGAAGAAACATTGAAATGTATATCATCTAAGAAAACGGAAGTCAAAGTATTGGCTTATGATACGACAAAAAGTTCATTTACTTTCATAAATATGATAAACGAAACAGCTTGTTCGAATGTGTGCGTATTGAATGCTACTGCTTGTAACAAATATCAGCTGTTCGATAAGAAAAAATGTCGTTGTGAATGTATAGCGAATAAAGTAACTTGCCCAGATCGATTTTATTGGGACAAAAGTCTGTGCAATTGCGTGTGTAAATATACAGCAGACTCGTATGCATGTCAAGAAGGATACGAATTTAATGTGAAAACATGTGGGTGTACTAAGAAAATTATATGTACTACAACATCAGACACACAAGAAGAAGAAAAAGAAGTAGAAAATGAAAATAATGAAGCAATCCAGAAGAATCTGTTGCATAAAAATGAACACTACCATAACCATATACACAGAATTCAATCTCTTATTGCTCAAATAATAAATTCTTGATAATGTACTAAAAATATCAGTTCAAATATGTGCAGTAGAGTTAGACGAAATGATTTCGAGACTGTGAAGGAAAGTAATGGTAGACAATTATGTGTTCCGCCAACAACCATAATATGCACGGTAGAAGCTTGGTAGAAGTGTTAACCGCTGCTAGGCTGCTACTTTCTACTTGCCAAGGAGTACTTTTTAAAAGCTTCTTTTTTTTTCCAAACAAGATTAACTTTTTATAAACTTTCAGTAAAATATATCTGTTAAAGTTATTGAACAAACTATCACAATAAAGCTTTGAGATGTATTGGAAATCACTTACAGCAAAAAAGAATATCAGTGGAAAACACTTATAGCAAAAAAACTATCGTTGGAAATTACTTACAGCAAAGAATAATATCAGTGGAAAACACTTATAGCAAAAAAAATATCGTTGGAAATTACTTACAGCAAAGAATAATATCAGTTGCCCAATAATTACCGCTAATCACTTAATAACGTGGCGTTGCTAACATAAGTATGGGATAGATACACATACACACACACAAGCACAAAGAAAGTTGATGCTACAGTAAAAGTAGTCGCTTAAGTAACACAGTTTCTCTTGTGGCGACTTGCTATGGTTATATAAATCACTAGTAGTTTTGTCACTTTTCTGCACAAGAAAAAAACGTCCTAATATAAATACATAATGTCCGAAAATAAACACTATTACAGTCACTTTAGATAATGCTGTAAGTTACAAATCAATACAAAACTCGTTTAATTATATTCATGGACGATTTAGCCTAAGCAACACAGTTACAACATGTTCATCAGGCTAGAACAACTTAATGATGTTACTAATAGAAATGTCACATTATCAAAGACAATGTACATTTATAATAAATTAAACTAATGATATATTTATTGTTAGATAAAATATTTATTAATGACGCAAAAATTAATTATGGTTGAAGATACATTTAATTGTGTATTCTAGTTAATTGAGAATTCTAATTGTTTTTTAATCAATGCGATATGTATCTCTACTTTAATAGTCTGTTAATAAATCTGTAATTTCTATAATGTATTCATTATAGAGATGTTGATATTGGATAGGTAGAGTTGTAAGTTGGATAGGCTATGTGTGTCATGTGTCAAGGCTTCCTAGAAGTTAGTTCAAGAGGGGGTCCAAGGTTCTAGTAAATTTGTACGCTCCGGTTTGTTCTCAATTCGTGACTACATTTAATTTTTCATAAATTGCTTGCTATTGAAGGATTCAAACCTCTTACTGAAAAGGATGAAAATTTGAAGTTCTACCAAGCGAACCACTGTGATTAGATATGGAAAAGTAATGTCTTTGAAAAAGTATATTTTTACAGTTCACTTCTTTCAATGCTGTTAGATTAAAATGTCAAGAGAAACTTTAAAAAAAAGGTTTTGTGTGATACCAAAACTGATTTAGGTCATATTTTTAATTTTCATTTAAACAATGTAAGTTTTTATGTAAGTTTCTTTAAGCATCGGGAAATGCCGGTTGCAATAATATCAAGGGACTTTAAAGTAAAGATGGCAGGAAAATACCGATCAGGAATATTAAATAAATTAAAACAACTTAGTGGGTGATTTATCTGAAATAAAGATTAAAATTCTACAACAGAAATTATTAAAAGAAACTTTATTTTTTATTAAACTTTGCTTACAACAAACAAATTTGTATTAGATTTTAACATTTTTTAAACTGAGGGGGGGGAGGGTGATTTATCTGAAATAAAAATTTAAAAACTGAAATTTTTAAAAACAAACTTTATACGTTTATTAAACTTACTTAACTTAAACCGTGATTAAATTTTTTATCATGTATCGAAATCAGCAATGAGTTCATCGTTTTCTACACATTAAAACAAGATTTATTAAACCTTAGCATACAAATAAATTCAAGTTCAAAACATTCCTGTCATACCAAATGCGTAGCTACATACAGTTATTAGCTATAATATAGATAAAGATTTCAAAACTTAAGCTTGTGGAATTTGTAGCCAACAATTTATATAGCTATATTGTTTTTATAAGAGTAAAAAGCAATGAGTATTTCATTTTTGGGGATTTTATAGTTGAACTCTGCTATAAAAGTTTCAATAACAATCTCAGGTATCTAGCAACTTTATCAAAGAATGCTACTTACTTAATTTCTTACTTTTTTTTGCAAAACCAAATCATCAGCTTAAATATTAGCCTCTTGTTATCTTTAAACTTTAAATAGCATTGCTGAATTATAATTGGTCACTTTGGAGTCATATTTTTTGCACACATATTTGGAAAATCTGAGGATGATAAAGTTTCTATTGAATGAAATTTTTAAAAATTATTTTGAATTATTCCTTATGAGTATACAAGGATTATAAATGCGAGCATGTATATACAAAAGAAAGGTTTTGTTGCCAGTACTTCTTACTGGAAAGTCCTTGATCATAGCTACATTTGAATTATATTCTGGTCTTTTAAATTGTATAAAAAATTCAGTTTTTGGATGTTGCATTAAGTACTTCTTAACTCATTCTAGAATGTTATAATACATTCTGGATTTTTATGGGTTTTTTCTGTGATAACGGAGACCGAATTTAAAAAATTAACCAATGAATATATTTTTGTCAACAATAAAATGATAGCTACGCAACAAAAT
>JAUELD010033274.1:0-10351 GCA_031471615.1 Aglantha digitale
AGGTATTTATATAACACGAAATATATGACTCATCTGTAAGCCTTGAATAACCCAAAAGCATCTCATGCTTCAAATCCGTATATACAGAAATAAATAATTGGTCGTGACCAATCGTATGGTAACCCAATTTGACATTTTAGATTACCTTGGATGTTAGCTACGTTATTTTCAAGATGCTTTTCCGAACAATAAATTTACTGTTTGAGATTGGACAAAGGACATGTCACTATATATTTAAATATATATCCAATCTTGTGCCTGTTATTAAATGGTGAAATTATTACTTAACTTACAGTATGCTATTACACTGCTAATTGCATCACCTGCCCTCCCATCTAATAATAATTTATTTCTCTTTCTGATTCAAAGATTGGAATATTTATATTTTGTGATAACTGATATAAACACTATTTGTTTATTTGTGTTAAAGAGAATATATCAGAACCTATTATTTCAATCACTCCCACAGCATACACAGGTGCAAACTGAGTACTATGCAACTTTTGATAAATTCAGTGTACTTGAAGAAAGTATAAATGCGTCAATAATAGAGATTCAGTCACAGAAGATACGCAGCAACCAACATGAGCAGCCATACAATTTGCTTGGTGATAGCAGCCATCTTAAGCGTATAAACTACAGCAAAACCACTCAGCCATTATGTTATACTAAAGTTAGAATATTGCACAGACTCTGTTCTTTATTGTTCACATAGGGACGAATGATATAAAAACAAAAACCATCAACAAAATTTCCCCTCTTAAGTTGGCGGATGATATCATAAAAATTGTAATGCTAAAATGTAAATCTTAAGAAAAAATGATATCTGAATGAGTTACTATCGATTTTTTAAATTTTAATTTTTTACCAGATATTTGACTAGGCGATACTTCATCTTACCTGGAGCATCTTCTTCCCTGTTCTATCTCACAAGAAAGTTCGGAACAAAGCACTTGTTATCTAATAAACATGGTACCATTTCATATACTACTAGATTACTTTAGAATTAAAATGGTAGCAAACTTACTATTGCTAATCTTAATATATCAATTCAATATCCACTACATTTGGACAGCCTAAAAGTTTCGTTGTAGGTTTTACAGACAGACAATTGATTATTACTTAAACAAAAACAAAAATCGATGCTTTTTCCCTGAATTAAATTTTTTTATGCCTGGTTATAGAATACCTTATAGATTGGATAGAAGCAAAAAATGGAGGTTGGGTCAAGTAAATATTCCAAGTAAATTTCTACAATCTCTCTTACATTTCAATCAGATGATAACCTTTGATAAAAATCTATTACTTTTATCGCAAATCTATTCATAATTATAGTCGTGCTTATGATCATTTTTTGAATTCAAAATTATTATTAAACAATAATATCAAAGGGACTTTGATAATAGACAAAGGTATCAAATATGCTTAAAAGCAAAGCAATCCCAATCCCTAGCCCTATTACTAGTGACCTGTTATCATTCTTCGTACCGTCTCAAAAGTTTTCGAAAGACTCCTGCAGAAACAAATACTATACTAGCAAACATTGACAAATTTCTGCTGTCCCCTCACTAATATGGCTTGGATATAGAAAGGGTTTTATCACACAAACAGCTCTACTGAGGTTGTTAGAAAAATGGAAACAAATTTTAGATAAAAAGGGTATGCTGGTGTTGTTCTCATGGATCTTACCAAAGTAACCATGAATTACTCACAGCTAAACTAAATGCATATGGTTTTAGTATTCATTAAAACTGATATCCGATTTTACGCATTTTTGATATAACGTATTTTTAAACCGAATTAAAATAATTAAAAAGATCGAAGTAGGTCATTGTAGCTTGTCGAATGTAGGGCTTTGTAGTGTGTCTATGCTCTCCTTCCACAAGGCGGGAGTTTATTTTATTTTTATCTATTAAAATTAAATATATTAATAAATATATATTTTTTTGTTCAATTAATTTTGTTTATTGAAGTGTGTCTGCGAGTGTATCTTTCCTTCAACATTAAATATTGGAGAGTAACCTCACTTCATACGCCATTTTGTTTTCCCAGAAAAACCTTATCACGATAATAATAACACAGTCCCACAATGCAGTTTTTAACCCATGCGAGTAGTATTATATGGAGCGCCATGTAGTAGAACAAATATTATCTATTCTCTGCAGTAATTCTAAATAAAATTCCATTTGTGTATTGGAAATTTGTTGTTTATAATCTTATTTCATTATGAAATATTCTTTACATTTTCTTTGTATGCTTTTTGTTTGATAGAAAAATCAGTTACAACTACTGTGTTAATTTTCCATATGGCGTCCCATTGCTATTGAACACGACACATCATACGGAAAGCACCCTTTTTATTGGTGAATGTCTAATTTATTGCTGAGATTAAATATTCGTCAACACATTTTTAAATTTGAGACTTGGCTATTTAGAATTCCGAAGAAAAGGTCCATAGCCATGTCATCATCTGAGATAACAGAAATAAATACTGATTCAAAAAATCCACCTGGAGGTACCATCATCAAACATATTAATGCTTTGTTTTTGGTCATTTTTATCTATTATTTTTGTATTTCTACAATCAATTAACTGACTATTTACTCTATTTTGATTAACAAAGAATTTAAAAGTTTACTTAAAACTCAGCAAAGAAAAAGAAAAACCGCTTTGTGACTAGCTAGACTAGAATCTGTCTAATGAAATATTTGCTGAATCGCAAAATGACCCAAATGTAGACTCAAGAGATGAAAATTCAACTTATAATGAAATAAAAAACAACATTTAAAGGAGATTTCAAAATTTAGAAACTACAGTAGAACATGATTAAATATTACCATCAAACAGGGTAACTTCTCAGACAGGTTCTTGTATATTTCTTGCAATATTGAAATAACTAGAATTAATAGAAATAACTTAAAAAATCGCTTATTTAATCACTTTATAACGCCCCTTTTCATAAAAGTTCAAAAATTATATATACATTTTTTTGCAATTAGGACCAATAGAATATTAATTACTGTTTTCAGAATTATCATAATCTTAAACATATTGGACAACAGGCTAAATGAAACATATTTATGCTATATAAATAATTTTGAAATTCTAAGTTTTAGCTCATTTTGGCTATAGGCCATTAAATATATATAAATTCTATCAAATTATCAGAGTTTGTTGTTGATGCCTCATTTTGGCTTTTCTGTTTTTAAACCGTTGGGAAATGAATGGGAAATATGGGCAAAAATCTAAAACAAAAATTAGATTCAGTTATTTATTTTTAAATATCATTTAACAGTAATATGCTAGGTTAAACCCTTGCTGACCATACAATTGTAGAAATTCAATATATATACCACTTAGAATTAATACGAGAAAGAAATATTAGACTTTTTCAAGAAGTGCTACATGTAAATTTTTTTAGCTGTATTGTTAGCTGTGGAACATTTGAAGAAGCATGACATCAAAGTAGCAGTAAAAGAAGGCAACAAGACTTTTGTTAAAATCAAGTAGGTTTTTTAAATTTCTTAAAACTTGAGAAAAGTTTAAATCTTTTGTTAAATTATAAATTTATCGACAGTAAATAAATATTGATTTAGAAATGAGCTGCTGGAGCGAGAAAATGTAGTAAGCCGATACTTGGCAAGAAAATATCCTGCTGCTGGTTTATATGGATCATCACCTACAGAGTCTTCACAGGTTTGAATTGTCTTTTTAAAAGCTTCATTAAAAGGTAGGGAACCAGTCAATCGTCACCATGCTGCTATGAGGTTTATTGAACGATTGGCAAAAGCTATTATTATGTTTATGATATTTTATTTACGGTTATGATAAAAAGTTTAACTGAGAGTTGTTGAGTCAATTGCTATAGTTCTCTATTATTTACAATTAATTTTTTTCCTCATTTAGGTTGATAGTTGGTTAGATTTTAGTTATCTTTATTTGAAAAATTCAACAGAAATTAGCACATCATTGGAAGAACTTAATAGGTGCTTAACCCCAGCAAACTTTCTTGTTGGATATAGTTTCACTTTAGCTGATTTCGCTGTATGGTCTGCTCTAACTGGTATGTTTTTCACGTTGTTCTGTTTTAGCACTATATGACAGGTTTATTACCTACATTGAAATATGCAGGCCTGAGAACGAGTCTATGTCATATGATCAAACATTTCCTCAAATGGAAAGCCTGCACAATTTGTGCTTTCCAATTGTAGTTTTCAATGAAAAAACAAAATAAATTCCTCTTTATTGTGATGAAATATAGCCTTTACATTTTAAGCTTGAAATCTGTCCATTCAAACAAACTCTCAATTAACCGTCACAGTAAATACAAGATGCTACATAAGCCATATAAGATCTAATGTAATTGTATGTTATTGTATAACAGGTAATACAAAATGGAATAATTTGTTGGATAGTGGAAAAGCAAGTGTCCATGTAGCAAGATGGTTCAACTATTGTTCGAAACAAGATATTTTTAAGGTTGTTCAACCAAAGCTTCAATTGAAGCCTACAACCAAAGGTACAACAGAGAAAAGTAACACTAAGGTATGTTGTATTTTATATTAAACATAAGAAAGATTCATAAGGGTCATAAACTCCTTCACAGTTGTCTCAATAATTGTTTGTTTAGTCTTAAAAAAACTGTATTCTGTATTATCTTTTACATGTCTGTAAATGAACAAAAGTTGTCTAAAAATGTTTTGTCTCAATTTAGTAATGTTTAAATTGTAATTTTAACAAAATTATTCTTTTTAATTTTTACTTTCTTTTTCAACTATTTTTTAAAGGAAATAATGCTAGGCGCTTCTTTTACACATGTAAGATTAAATTACGCATATTTCTCATTAGATTTTAGAAAAAGGTTTATTGGTTTCCTGAGAAAAGAATGTAAAATATATAAAAAACTAAAACAATATTCTTTCATTCCTTACTCCTTTCTATTTTTTGATTTCCTTGTGCATTAACATGAAATAAATATGAAGTATATGGAAGAATTATTAATATAAAAGAAAACTTACTTTTCAGTAAAACTACAAGAATTTTGGCTCAAATTTATTGATTTGCATCTTTTGAAGTAGTTTTATTTAGAAATATGTGTCATTCCAATAAAAAATATAGATTAAAACCTATTTTTATGCCAATATTTTTCTTTTTAAAATTTGATTAAGAAATTCAATTTTGTTTGTTGTCATTTCAATTGTCGATTGTGAATCATTCAAATAATTTTTTTGTAGAACAAGTCAACAATGGAAGATGGTGGTAAATTTTTTGATTTACCAGGTGCAGAAAACGGTAAAGTTGTTGTGAGGTTTCCACCTGAGGCTAGTGGGTAAGACGGATAATAATTAATAATCAAAGCAATAAAGCAGTCAGGAGTTTAGCGGAATATTTAGTTTGCTGTCATAACTAAATTGTCTTGTGTATGATGTATTTTAAGAACAAGAAGGTTTTTTTACAGAAATAAACAATTCTGTTTTTTTATTGAAGTTAATGTTGCCAAAATCTTGCCTACTGATCATTAGAAGCTATGGTGTAAACTGACGAAACAATGCTTACATATTAAATACCTGAATTCTAGTTTGAATATCTATATTTTGTAATATATTAAAAAGCAAATTATAAACAATCCTTTAGATATCTTCATATTGGACACGCCAAAGCAGCTTTGTTGAATCAGTATTATAAAGATCATTACAATGGAAAACTGATTATGAGATTTGATGACACTAATCCTGCGAAAGAAAATGCTCTTTTTGAACAAGTAAGTAGTTCTTTATATGAAATATAGGTTCAAATTTAGATATCACATACAATATAAATATGAAAAACTCATGCAATGTTATTCCGATAGACCCTGGCCATACACAGTCAAACCATACAGTTTCCATATGGTTTAAGATATCTTCAGGATGTGATAAAGTGGTCAGGATTTGATTTGTTTAGTTCTAGTCCTTATACGGATAGTCAAACATATACAACACATAGAAAACTATGCACTTCATAACACTTTATGTGACTCCTCTATAGTGGTAACCACATCTTTTTCTACTGGCAGGTATATATTACATACACTGTATACTTTTAATGTTGGTAGAAACCTTGTAATTTTACTACTAATGATAAATTCATTTTCCTCTTTTTTTAAAAAAAAACAGATTATTCTTGATGACATAAAAACATTACATTTGACACCTGATTTTTTTACTCGAACTTCGGATCACTTTGAAGTAATGTTTAAGCACGCTGAAAAAATGATCAAACAAGGTGATGCTTATGTGGATGATACATCTGCAGAAGAGATGAAAAAATCACGAGAAGAGCGCCTTCCATCAGCCAAGCGTGATCTTAGTAAGATTTATCAATCAATTCCCTAAAAAATAAAACATTTACATGCCAATTCTATTACCAATTATCTTAAAATTAAATTTTGAAATTTAGGTGTCGATGAAAATTTGAATCTCTTTAATGAAATGAAAAATGGTAGTGCAATTGGGTTGCAAAACTGTGTACGTGCTAAAATTGATTACAAGTCAGATAATGGTTGTCTACGTGATCCAGTGATGTACAGGTGTCGTGACGAAGCTCATGTTATGCATGGTACCAAATACAAGTAAGTGGAAGACCTGATTTGGTTGTTAATTTTATTTTGTTAATTATTTAAATTAGTGATCCATCCACATAAATTATTGGGAATAATGACAAATTTTTAATCGAAAGTTGTTGAAAGTTGTATTTTCCTTTGGGATTGAAAATCAATAGGTTAATGTGTGAATAAAACTTTTAATTCTCAATAACATGTTACATGTTTACATGGTTATCTTTAGAGCATATCCAACGTATGATTTCGCATGCCCAATAGTTGATAGTGTGGAGGGTGTGACACATGCACTTCGTACAACAGAGTATCTAGATAGAGATCAACAATATTATTGGTTTATCGAGAAGTTAGGTATGAATTGTAGGTTAGGTTATTATCTGAATGTATAGGACATCACTATGAACCTTCTGTTTGACTGATAAAGAATTTTGATGCTTCAACTGGTTATGCAATCTTTTATGACCAGCTTAACTAGTAGAGAGATTGTACTGAGAATTGTTTTTCTTTTTAGGTATTCGCAAACCATCAATATATTCATACAGTCGATTGGCATTGATCAATACAGTGTTATCAAAGCGCAAATTGACATACTTAGTTGATGAAGGTTATGTAGAAGGTTGGGATGACCCTCGTTTTCCAACAGTTCGAGGTGTCATCAGAAGAGGTATGATGGTCGAAGGTTTGAAAGAATTTATTGTTGCACAGGTAAAAATTAATGATGATTACTGTTTTATCAAACACAAGAATATCTAAAATTTTCATGAAATGTATACCAAAACTATGACACAGCTGGGTTTTTTACAACTAGATCTCCATTTTAACAAAATAATATTTTTAAGGGTTCATCAAAGTCCAATGTTCATATGGAATGGGACAAAATATGGGCATTCAACAAAAAAGTGATCGATCCCATTGCTCCACGTTACAATGCTCTACTAAAAGATAAAGTGATACCTGTTACTGTCAACGGCGTAACTGAATCATCGGTTGAATACCCTAAGCATCCTAAGGTAGGTCTATCATTTAATTGGGTTCCCAAGTTTTACTAAATTGATTTTCTATAAATTATTTTCCATATGTAAAAGATTTTTTTTTTTTAAATTTTTTTGCACACAAAAAGTTTGGGTCTGGGTCATGATCTTTAAGCAACCCAACTGGGTGACAAGGCAATGCAAATTAGACTTGCCTTGAATTGAATTGATTTAGAATTAAATGACTCCCTAGATACAAGCCTGTCTTGAAAACAACCTGGATCTAGGTAGTTATAAGTATTTTTTTAACCTTCTTCTTTGCAGTTTATCATAGAGAGAAAGAAATTCATCATAGTCTTAGAGATTCTTATCATTTCTAACTGATTAATGATGTTCCGAGATTTACTGCTGTTTTTGATTAAAATTTTGTATTGTCATTAGAATGCAGATGTTGGCATGAAACCTGTATATTATTCTAACAAAGTGTACATAGAAGGTGAAGACGCACAACTCATGAAGGAAGGTGATCTAGTCACATTTATTAACTGGGGGAATTTACGAATTCACAAGATCAAGAAGGACAATGATAAAATTATATCCCTGGAAGCAAATCCTGAACTGGAGAATAAAGATTTCAAGAAAACTTTGAAAATAACATGGCTAGCTGAACACAGTGCAGCGCCATTTGTACCAACGCAATGTGCTTTCTTCGAAAATATTATAGAAAAAGCAGATATGACTAGAGAAGATGATTTCAAACAGCACATCAATAAAAATACCAAGGTGAGTTTTTATCACAATATCTTCCAGAAATTTTGTTATAAACAGCATTTTTTTAGATGAGACATCACGTCACTAGTAATAATATTTATACTTAGGTATGCCAACCTATAACTCAATGACTGTAGAAAGATAGAGTGATTACAAAAGCGTCTTTAAATTAGGTGAATATAATGCTAAAATAAATAATATAAAGGTTTAAAGCTTTATTTTTCTAAATCAAGACTGTTTTCATATAAACAGATTTGCGTTACACGTTCTTCAAAACCTGCATTTTTGTATTACAAGATCTAAATTTAAAGAAACTTAAGCAAGCTTTCAAAATCTTAGCTTAAAACTAAAAAGATTGTTTAATTCGTACATAGACAAGACAATTCTCCTTTAATATAAAAGTTTCACATTATTTTTAGAGCGTTTCTGATATGTTTGGTGATCCAGTGTTGAATACATTGAAAAAAGGTGACATCATCCAACTTCAAAGAAGAGGATATTTCATATGTGATCAGCCTTACTCTCCTCCGAGGTGCCTTTTTTTCAGCCTTTGAAAATAATGTTATTTGGTTTTAAAATTTAACTTATACCTTACCATTCAAATTACGCACTATGGACCTTATAAATTGATGGAACATAATATTTTCTTTTTTGTTTTAATTTTGAAGAATTTCTTTTTTTTATTTCATTTGCCTAGTGTCTTTAAATAGGACTCCTGCTGTTACTAAATTATAAATTAATATTTTTAGTCGGCATTCTGGCCGAGAATCACCATGCATCTTGTTTCATATCCCTGATGGAAGTACTTCTGGTATGATGAATCAAAATAAAGATAAACCAAAACAATCTGCAAGTTCTGTTAAAGAGAAGAAATCAAACAAAGAAAAATCAGTTAGTAGGATATTTAAATTATATTTTTCTTATTTTGAGACAAGAATTTTGCTTGAATATTTTATATCTCCTTGTAGATGCTAATTCCCCTTACTTCTCTATAAGTTAATCAAGCGTTACATGAATTTCCTAAAATCTGTTTATTAATTGAGCACAAAGAAAAATATTTGGTTGATTTCTATGTTTTGCCTTTAATTTTTTTTTTATCATAATTTTATTGGGAACTATTTTTATTTGAGAATACTTTTTCATTTCTGTATGATAAACATCTTGGATATAATATTTTTAGTTTAATTATTTTTTTCATAGATGAATAAATTTCAAAAAAAATACTTGATGTATATTATTCTCAACTTGATCATTTATTTAAAGCTTATATTTTATTTTTTCTAATAAAAAAAAACAAAAAAAACACAGGTTTGTGCTACAAAGTTTCATTTATTTTCACAATGAGTATTTCCATATCTAACATATATATGCATCTAAATATCATTAGTTATTTCATTATTAAAATATCTTGTGGTATCTAATTTATTTTATATGTATAAATGTAAGTTGTAATTCTGGAATAAGTTTTTGTAATGTTTTCTCTGAGTAATTTTTTCATATTCACTCGAGGAAGTTTATAAATATTGTGTGACTCATCAGCATTTATAAGTAACTACTTCAAATATCGCATAAATCGCTTTCAAGTTCTTGAAATTCACTTGCGATTTTTCTAAATTATCATATATCATATTCAAAATTTAATAGCTGTTCAATAAGGAGCGTATACTTTCTAGAGGGGAAACTATATGTTAATAATGGGGAAGTTATAAATGCTGCATAATATCTATAAAACTTACTATAACTATGTATAACTTGTATGTTCATTGATTTGGTGTTTTCAGGCCACTTGGGTTGTTGTTATTTAATAGGGTTGATGTTATTCAATAGGGTTGATGTTATTCAATAGGGTTGTTGTTATTCAATAGGGTTGTTGTTATTTAATAGGGCTGTTGTTATTTAATAGGGCTGTTGTTATTTAATAGGGTTGTTGTTATTTAATAGGGTTGTTGTTATTCAATAGGGTTGTTGTTATTTAATAGGGTTGTTGTTATTTAATAGGGTTGTTGTTATT
>JAUELD010033274.1:18892-47121 GCA_031471615.1 Aglantha digitale
ATATATAGAAAAAAAATACCTCGATTCTTAAAAACTATTTAAGATTTTAGAGAGATTTTTTTTTAAAAAATAATGACCGCTTACATTTTCCAATCCAACTGTGCAGATTCTATACCGCGGTTAAACGTAAGAAAAATAAAAACCAATTACAGTAATAATATTAAGAAAATAAGTATTTAACTGGCAAATTATATTGCCTCAAAATTAAATACTGTTGTGTCAAAATGATTGTATAAAAGAGTATGTCTTCTTATCCATGATTCATTTTGGATTTATTTCAACCATATTTGGTTCTATCTATTCCATATCAGGAAAATTATTTCGCATCCTAAAAGAAAAATTTATTAAATCAAGAAAAAAGAAAACAATACTTTTGTCAAAAGATTTCATTTTTTCTTAGTTGCGCGTTAAGCGTATTCTTATCTGTAAAGAATTGTATAGGGAATCGTAATGCAGTAGAAGGGGAGGGAAGTTCCATATTTCATTATAAAGTCAAATATGGGTAGTGAAATCATCATCAAAAAAAACAAATAATAATCCTCGACTATTTTTCTACACTTGTTACTGGGACGGGGGAGTAAACAACTTAATATTAAGTACCAGTTTCTGACGACGATGTCTGCATCGCGGGAATCGGGATGGAATTCCGTGACCGTGATCATTTCCGTTCCTAATCTTCTGTACTCGTTAAATGCACCGTGACGGTAAAAAAACTCAGTAAAAGTATTTATATTTGGTCTTGTAGTCTAAAAGATAGATGCTTTAATAGATTAGAAGAAATCTCATTTAGAAAAGGACATACAAGCAACTCAATAGTAACGACAACTGAATAAATAATATTTATTTATTTACATTTGTTTTTTTTGGTATCATTTTTAAAAATCTCTCTTTTTCATCACTTATTATTTTAAGGTAAAATATCGTAAAAATAAGTGAAAACTCACTTCTCTCAAAGTAATATAAGAAAGGTTGTTCAGCTATTAAAAAGATGGGTGTATTTAACTTCGATATTCAAAGGTCTTGAATATGTTTAATAGCATACCTCCGATGGAGTAGTCCCCCACTGGAACAACGCGGCAAAAGGTAAGATCTGTTGAACGGTTCCCATTTTTTTGGACTATAAAATTAATAATAAAAAATCAGAATGAAATTGCAAAGTTTTAGTTTCATTTTAAAACGGGTTATTTAAGCTTTGAAGATCACGAGTTATGATAAGATACTTGGAATATTTCACTGACTTTTTCTAAAGAAAATCTAGGCGTCTTCAAAAAACATATTGGGAGCAAAAATGAGCATTAATGAAGATTTTCTTAACATAACATAAATCCTACCAAAAGTTCGTTTCTTTTGACTGTTTCCTCAGGACCGGTTTTGGGCAAATAAGTCATATCAAATAAACCTAACAAGCATGGCACGCACGAAGCCAGAGAAAAGACGTCTGATATGGGCTGCGTTCCATTTTTATATACCTTGAAAGAAAATAAATAATAAATGATTATTTCATTCGTCCTGCAAACAAATAAGATTATTGTTACATAAGGATATTGTTACATAAGGAACTGAGTTATTCAGCATAGCCCAAACATTCATTTATATCTGGTTTTTCAAACCAAAAGATTTAAGTAACTTAAGATTTGTTTAAAGAATTACAAAGAATTACAAAGAACTATAACCAGTCCAGCTATATTAATATTTTAGATTTATGAAAAACAATTTTTAAGAAACTCTGGTAGGATTATTAAGGAAATAATGTTACTACAGTTACTAAGGTACAGACAGACAAATCTATTGCTGCTAGATTTATAGAAATCTATCGGCTAAAACAGGTAGTCCAATAATGTAGTTTATTTTAATTATAAAATAGTAGAATGAAGAATTAAAGAGTTACTAATTAAAAGAGAAATAGCAACAAGAAAGAATGACTATTGAACTCCCGGGATATACTAAAAACAGTTTCAATCAAGGGTGAGAAAACTAAAGATTTATAGTGAGCTTTGATCCTAATTACACAAGAATTTTTTGGGGTGATAAACCTAATGCGTTTAAAAGCCATATTATTGACTAATTTCATGCAAAAAATCAAACATTCTAAGAAAGAACACTTGAAATATTTTCAAAAAACGCTATTTTTGGGGCAAAATTGACCTTTTGATCCTAATTACTCAAAATAAATCTTTTTGGGGTGACAAACCAAGTGCATTTAAAATCCATTATCGTTAACTAACTTCGTGCAAAAAATCAAAAAAACATAAGATACAGTAATTGAAATATTTTCATATATTTTTCAAATATTTTGGGGACAAAATTGACCTTTTGGTCAAAATTAAGACATTTTTAAATAATCTGGCTTCATCACTTTGTAGTTTCTATAGATGCCTAATTTCATGCAAAAACATAGAAAAAGTTACTGAGTCAATCCTGAGAAAAAGCCATAACAGACGCACGACTGACGGACACACAAGAGTGAATTTATAGGACTCCGTTGGCTGAAGCCGGGAGTCCAATAATTTTATTAAACAGTATTGAACACCTGAAAACAAAACAAAAAATTCTTAATAATACCTCTGGTGCAGCGAAACCGGGTGTCCCACATAGAACTTGCTCTGCAGGTTTATAAACACGTACAGAGTCTAAATCGCATAGTTTCAAAACACCGTCAGGCATGATTAACATGTTTGCAGCTAAAGAAACCAAAAAAATGAAAGGGTAAAAAGTAGCCGTAAAAGAATAAAAAATGTTACATAAAGGCATAACAAAACAAAGTGATCAAAGTGAGTCTAGACATGTTTTGTCAGTGATTTAAAAAAGGAACTGGGTCACAGTAAGAAAAATATTTCAAAAATCAAGTAGAGCAAAACATTTATGTTTATTTACTCAAAATTTATTTACCCAAAATTTATGTCATTTACCCAAAATCATAAAACTGCACATACTATGACGATAAATAATGGGAATGCAAATACAACACATTCCAAAGTGAAACAAACACATATTATATGACCTTTATTTAGCTCTAGCCATGTTCAATGAGAATTTGTTACAACAATTTACACTTACGTTTGATATCTCCATGAAAGAGATTATTATCATGCAGAAATTTCACCCCTTCGCACATCTGACGATAGTACAACATAAACTGCGGCATTGTTAGACCTGCCTTCTCACATTCAAAGTGCAAGAAATTGCAACACTTCTCTTCATTAATATGGCTTGCAAGCAAACTTTGAAGATATTTGTCCATGCACATTGCTAAAGAAAACATGAACATTACATTCAAACAACACCATAACATGGCGAAAATATTACGGCCGTCTTTTGAAGTCAATGTGACTATACAAACAAGCAGTACAGTACCACAGATTTCAACCAAACGGATGATTTTTGAGCAAAAATGTGTACCTAGTTGTCTTATTTCGAGGAAAACCAGACTTAGACCGTATTTCCCTAATTTCACTGTCAACAATAAATACTTATATACTATAATACATACTATAATTAAATTAAAATTTAAATCATAATTATTTTTATTTCACATTTTTTTTGTAATGTCTACTTTATAAAAAATTTAAAATATTTTTTTAACAAGAAATTTAGAATACAGATAAATCTTATTTTTGGGGGGATATACCTTATAAAAGATATATTTTTATAGAAATTTACCAATAAATAAAAAATTGGAGAATAATGAAAGACTTACCACCTATCTGCATGACAGATAACAAATAATTCTGAGAGTGCATTAGCATGCAAGGTGCCAAAACATGAGGACCATTTAAAAAGGGCAATAGGTTTGATAATTTCAGAAACTCCGATAAGTCTCTACCATTTTTCTCGGATATCAGTGGCACCTAAAATTTAAAAAAAAATTGATGAAATTATTTTCAAACCATCTTAAAACTTACTCACTTCTACAGTACACCTTTATACCACTATTTATATTACTTTACACTATCTACGAAATATTTTGTTTTGCCACCAATTTTATTTTCATCTCTTTAAACTCAAGATAAGATAAAGACTAACCCTATGCAAAATGAACAAATTGGGAAATTGTACAGAGGGTTATCTAAATGGACAGCTCTGAACTAATTCAAACTTACGGCAGTTAAGAACACTCCTTAACATTCATGAATGCTTTTTATTAGCAACAACTACTGGATCCTATAATACAAACTACAGTCACCTTTTTGACAGCCGCTCTTACTGATTTGTTGTTAATATTTAACCACGACTCGTACACTGTGCCAAAACCACCTTTACCAATTGGTTTTGCCCAAAACAAATCTAGATCAATTCTTTGATTGAACATGCCATTCTAAAAACAAAGTGTTTGGCTAATGAATGCTATTTTATTAAACATATACAGACATCAAGGCAACATTTAGATAAAATGATCATTAACAAAAGGTATTTAAAGGTTGCGACCACTTGATTATGGTGTCACCTATTTAAGAAAAACAGGGAGTTTATAAATTTAGAAAAACCTACATGATGATTTTGATGTGAAGAAAAAAGAATTGTTAACTGTAACTTTATGCTTATTACTATAAAGAAATAAACTTTAAGGCATTAATAATTATAAAATTTGTGTCAAAAAAGTAGTTCTGAACACCCAAACTGAATGACATACGGAAGGTATTATCAACTTTAAGTCCAATAGCGAGCAAACGCACCATTCTTTAAGAATACTTACTTGATAGACACAGTGAAATTCTTCATTCTGGCCTAAAAAATTCTCGTGCTCGCCCAAAATGTCTTTTAACGAACTCCTAAAAAAATATGTGCATGTGTTAAAGTAAATTAACAAATAACTTTAACCACTGAATAATTGGACACGATAATAATGTAGTCGATATTAATGGTAGACATTGTAAAAGGTGGACACTATACAAGGTGAACACTGTAAAAGGTGGACACTATACAATGTAAACACTGTGAATAATAAACAAGAAACTGTTTGACCTTTCTGAAACGTAGTCATAATAATTTATACATACTCAATGCTGCCACATAGAGGCACAGGACAATGCCAACCATTCTTTCTTGATTCGCACATGAAAGAATGTGCATACAACATAAGAAAATAAATATTATTTTCTGAGTTCAAAACTCCACTCTTCATTTGCACTATAGCATTTTCTGTGTAGCTCTTTATTTGACTGCATTCACAATTACTGTTGTTGTGATCATGACTGTAAGCTTGATTGAGATTTGGGACTGCTTGTTCCTATACAATTAAAATAAAATATTTATTTATAGATTAAATAATATTTACCTAATTTAGAAAAAAAATATTAAACTTAAGATCTACAGTGGCATATGTATAAGAAACCGAAGCAGTGACATACCAGAAATAACAAACCTTGATGACATCACAAATAAGTCTAAAAATTACATTCAGGGCTTGAACACCATACTGAATTGGGTGGAAATAATGGCTCAATATTTTGAAAATAAACAATAAACAACAAACAAACAATTTTTGTATCAATGATGGTACCAGTCACCAGATCCTGTTTTTTTCTTCTCTAATGGCTTGGATATAGCAACTGGTTCCATTATTTGTTCTGAAGTTTGATTATTCTGCTTGCTTTCGGAATTTACCATTACTAAATTCCAATTTATATCAATCAATTCAGTATGGCTGTTTTTAAGTATACTGAAGTTATTAATTTAGTTTTATACTCATTTGAGATGACTTTAAGGTTGGTCATCCCTGGCACTTCGACATTCACTAAATTAGCTATAACAAAATGGACAAAAATGAAAACTTCGTCCATTGATAATTAAAGAAAGATACAAGGTATTTGCAATGAAATAAAAAGCATTTTTTTAGTCCAATACGAGTCCGATAAGTTATGTTTTATCAACATTGGATCCCTTCAAGATCAACTTTTTGAAACGATTTAGGATTCCTTAAGATACATTTCTAATAGATAACAAGCCTTTTAAGAAAATTTTACATTGTTAAGTTATCAAGTTGATTTAGTATGCCCTATGACTGTATTTCTAATATTTTTATTTTTGAATTAGTCGTGATGATTAAGCTCAGTTATTAAAAACTACTTAAAAATGCTTGAAACTCTTGCTTGGAAAATTAATGTTGCAAATTTAACTTGAAAAGAGATCCACATCAAATAACTTAAAATATAACATATATTTAACAGATATTTCTGGGAACACTGTAAATAATTGCTATTCCATCAGTTCAGATTCAATTTTTTCAAATTCAGTTCAAACACATGCTTTTCTAAAATTTGTAAGATCACTATATCAAGAGCAAGTTACTAAAGGTGATAATTACTTTAGCAACAATTTAGTGTTCAAATTGTTTAAATTATAATTGTTTAATGTGATTTTATGCTTAGTCTAATAGAGAAATAAAGTGTTAACGACTTTGAAACAATCATGTATATATCCAGGCAGGGTTTAACTCTTTTATATACCAAATCATACCAAAATGTCTTTATTTTCTATTAACAAATCGTTTAAAAGTTTGCGAATCTTCTGGTCAGTATTAATCTAACAAAAAGAAACATAAATTTGTTAAAAAAGAATATTGAAATAACAATAAAAGGTAGAAAGGTAAGTAGCTTACAACAGTTTGAAATCCTGCAAATTTTTCAGTTTTTCTATTTTCCTCGTCACTATTATCTGAGTTATCTGATCCTTCCATCTTAAACTTTCTCATTGTATTAAATATAGTAGGCGCAGCATCAGTTACAATGTTTGTATTAGCATCGACGTTTGTATGGATAATATCAATGTCTGCATCATGATTACTTAAGGGCACTGTGTTTATTGGTAAGACAATGCTATGAAACCGAGATTCAACTAAGATGTAAAAATAAATATATCTGATTAAAAATAATGTATAAGATATAAGAATAAAAGGTCATTTCAAAAATGATCAATAATTAACTTACCGCATATCCCTTGCTGAGGCTCTATTTGACTTTGTCCTACAAGAAACAGTGGATCATTTTCTTCTGCCCCATCTTCTCTTTTGTCATTGCAGATTTTAATGCCACTTGATTTGGATTGCATTAGGGGCATCACTTCCAAAACTTTATTTCTATAATAAATAGGTATAAACATTTAAATATACTGAGAATCGTAGGTTTAAACTTGGATAGATAATATTATATTACAATATTCAGTAATTAACCAACAACCAATTTTTGACAAAGCAATTCTTTGATTCAAACTAAATTTTTTGTACAACTTTCTAAGCTGACAAGACTAGAGTACAAAGTAGAGTATAAAAATTTACTTATTAAATAAAATGTAGAATGTTTTCTGGCTTATCAAAAATGTGTAATGTAATAGCTAACATCAATGCATCAAAATAAATGGGCCATAATTGCGTATACTGTTGATATGTTCACTTTATGATTATGTGTCAATATTCTGACAGTATCGTTAATGGGAAACAATATACAGTTGGCAGCACCAAGACTACCTGCGCAGGTAAAGAAGTTGAAGTAATCAAACCTTAAGTAGTCAAATTTATTAATTCTTTCTCATACAACTTTGTATTGTAGAATGATTAAGGTTTATAAATATTTAGTTTTTTATCAAAATATTTACAATTTAAAAACACTGTACAATTCCTTACATTAATAATTTACTTTTTTCCTTGGCATAAAATTATTAGCAAGGAAAATAAAAATTGCTCCGGGCATACAGCAACCGTCTTGTAATAGTCAATGTATGATTATTAGTTTCAACCTTGTATTGCACTTGTAACTTTGTATGTATATTGAAAACATTTTTTCAGGGGGCTTTTGGATATTTTGGTGAGAGTTTGTTGCACTTTAAAAAAAGCAGGGCTGTGAATCTATTATTAATTGTATCCTGGATATGTTCTTTATTTTTATTTTTTGCATCACCTCTCAAATATTTTTAACTATTAATTAAATTCAAAGCAGGTAAAGCTCTCAATTTTATCAAAGAACTATTTTAAAGGAGAATCGATAATATCAAAATATAAAAGATGAGTAGTAAGTTGGTTTGAATCGTACAAACTTCATTGATATATAGCTAAATATTTTAATATAGTTATTTTAACACGAAAAGATATAAACTGTTTGATAGCTAGATAGCTAAGAGATACATAAAAGCAATTGCAGTTTTGTTTAATTCAAGAAAACAATTTAGGAAGTGAACAAAAAATTTCTTTAGGAGGTTAACCATATTCACATCACCATTTTAATATTTGACTACTTCTTATTATTGTTAACATTTTCTTGCTGTTGTTTTGAAATAAAACCACAATATTACTCCCAATCAATATTACATTAATCTTCTTTGTTTGCAGTTAAAAAGAAAAAGAATTTAGTAAAAAACCAGAAGACCATGGTGCAAAAAAGAAAACCGAAGAAGTAAAATAGAGTCTTAAAGAGAATATAAAATTGAATGAATTTTGAAGTAATGAGTTTTTTGACAACAAAGTTTCATTCAGCTAACTTCGAAATCAGGGGGTAAAAAAACTCATTGAAAATTAAACTGCACAACTTGAGTATAACTTGAAGAACATTTTTTTGTATTATTTGAAGCTGTCCCAGTATAGAATAGATTTTCAAAACTTGATTTGCAATGTCCACAAGACTATTAAAGATCAACTATTTCAATAAAATTAAAACAATAATTGGATTAAAAATGGAAAATAAAGATGAAGAAATTGAAGAAATTTTGATTGGCACAAAGTATTGTGCTTATTCATCGTAAAATTCATCGTAAAAGTATTGTGCTTATTCATCGTTAAATATGTCTACAGCAATATTATCTCCAAATTTATACACATGGAAAGAAAGCGAACACTCACACATTGACTTATTATTAAAAGAGCTATTGTTAAATTCATGCCAATTAAAACAAAAGTCTATGCAGGAGAATATCAACAAATGACTGATTTATTTAGATATTCTTCTTGAATAGTTTTTTCTTCTCTTTTCTGCATAATGATTTCATTAACACTTGTTGGAATTGGTTTAAAATCACCCTTATATTTTTTTTGTGTAGATCATTTGAATAATTCGTCTAGGCAAAAATTTTTGTTTAGCCCCTTAAATATATCTTTGGGATTCATGCACTCAATAGTTTGCAAGATCTTCATCAGTAAATAGTCCTGATAATATCACCTTTGATAAAACTGACACATTTATTTTTATTCAACATTTTTTAGATGGTCAAACTTTTTTGATTGACATTTCGTAATTATGGCTGATGTTACATTTGAGTAAGTCGGAGATGATAAAAAAGAAATACTTGGTGAGGTCTTGGAGTGGTGATGATCATGTAGTGAAGGCAGATTGATAGTGGATCCTGGCAAAGATGGTTAAATTGGTGTAAGAAAATCAGTTGATGATGGAATTAAAGTTTCAAATTGGGGTCTTGTGGGCAAAATGGCAGTTAGTTGGGACAGAAAATTGATTCAGGATTGATGGTGTGACTGAAGAGGTCAAGTTTTTTCCTGCATACTAGCTGTACCAACCTATCTATTTTTTCATCCATCTTTACCATGTATTTTAATTCAAGTTTTTAACATCATTGGATCATTTGCGTTGGTGAAGTTGCGTAAATGCGTAATATTTGATTGGATGGAGATTTCTCTTGATGGTTGGTGGGTGGGGAACATGAAGGGGGGCCATGAATTCTAATAAACCTAATTCTTCCATTGCAATGTTATCTCAGGATATCCGTAACTAATTCTTGTTTATATAGGAATAAAGTTTAAGATTTTAATATCCTTGTAACATAATTCTAATGCAGACTTCAACAATGACCTGAAAAAGTAAGAGTACATAAATCTAATTGAAACCTTTTTTAAATTGAGATATATTTGTTACTGCAATCTATATTGTGACTTTAGCAATATAAACTAGATCCAGGAATGAGTAACTTTGATGACATCACATAAGTCTTAAAAATCCATATAAATCATAGTCTATAGAAATATAAATGCTCTAGCAACTAAATGTTCATTATTATGTTATGTTATTGTTTAGTCTAATCTTATTTTAATAGAAGTGAAGCTGCACAACTTATTTTACGCATGATTTATATTACAGTGAATAACAGTAAATTAAATAAAGCTATGTTGTTGATGTTACATTTTCTTCACCAAAAAAAAAAAAATCTCATCCCTTGAAAGGTAATAATCCAAATTCGTAAAAAAAAAAAAAAAAAACTTACCAGTTGCATTCATCATCAGAATTAAATCTCTACAGAAGTAGAACTGTTTAAAGAATCTTCCAATAACCATAGGAAATCATCAGCATCATAAACTTTTTCAGTGGACCATTGAATAAAGTTTAATTTTAAAAAAAACTGTCGATTAATATTGGCATTGCCTATGATTAATATTAGCTGTAAAATATTTGAATCCTCCTTCTGTTATTTAAAAAATTGCTTAAAATTGATCCAGTGTCTTTGCAGATTTTGCTTAATTTGTTCCAACTTTCGGCTAAATTTGGCTGATTCAGCTTATTATTTCACATATCTAGCTGAATTAACTTTAGATAATATTTTGGTTAATTTTCTTTCACCAATAATTGTTTTCATATTTACATACAACTATTTTCTACCTATTGTTTATGGATAAGAAAAAATGACTTTCTGTCACTGTCATTTATGATACTTGATAATGTAACATATTTGACCTTATGACCCTAATTACCAGAAAACAAGTATTTTCAGATATGTAATTATTTGGCCCAGTTTTGACCTTATGACCCTGTTTGCGTAGAAACAAAAATTTAATATTATGTCAAAAAAAAAAATTAGAACAATCTGATGAAAGGTTATTGAGTTACAGTGGAAATTGTCTTTTTAGACCCATTTACAGCAGTTTGGGGAAAACAAAAATTAATGATAAAAATCGAGCTCATCAATTTTTTTCCCGTATGAATGCAAAAAAATCTGAAAAAATTTATGTACCAGTGGCTAGAAAAGTTAGTAACAGACAAATGAATGAATGAACAAGCATGACTCTTTTTGGCAAAGTTGGGAGACCAAAGGTAAACTTAGGTAACTTACATTTTCCGCTTTTTCCTCAATCTATTGAGGTTGTATGTATCAGCTTGATTTACTTCCATTGTGATAAACTTTAGCTTTCCTGAAAATATTAAATTGTAAATATTATAAATATGTAGTTATTTATAATAAAATTTAAACCATTAAACTACTGTTAGTGATTTTCTTTGGCATACTTGTTTTATTAATATAAAAAGTGCACATTGGAATAATAATGAATTACTTAAAAATATATTTCCATTTAAAAATAGAATTTTCTTAGAAAATTTTCTTAGAAAAAACAAACTTGTTTCAAACATGCAAAGTATATAGATAGATGTTATTTCAGACTTAAAATAGTAACGGTAATATCTACTACTACGGGTACAGAAAAAGTATGAATGTGAACCTAATAATATAACTTAATCTGATTAACATAACTACATCTTCAAATCTTACTACATGACCATTAAATTATTTACATTAAATTTAAAAACAATTTGACTAGCAGGGGTTTAAATAGGCAAGTAAGCAAGCATTGTTGGTATATCTTATTATTAAAAAACAAAGACCAAAGCATCCTGCTGCAAGAAATAAAGAAACAATGAAAATTGCAGATATAAATTAAATAAAAATAAGACAAAATAGACACAGTATGTGGGTATGTTTACTAGCCGAAAACCTAAACTGTTTTATAATTTCCTATATAGCATGAATATTCAGAAAATTTGATGCAATATTATATGTTAATTCATTTTAATTTATTTATGCAAAATCTTGTTAAATAATTTATGCAAAATCTCACCAATAAAGTGAAATGAAGACTCAAAATGTAAGCTAAAGACATTTTGAAGCGAAGGATGAAGCAAACTACTACAACAGCATAGCAGTATTTATTTTAAATGCACCAGTCCCTGAAAACAGGATTTTATCATCATTATTATTATTATTGCTTTATTTTGATTCGGTTAAAAATATACATGTATATAAAGATAAAAGTTAGCTACAAGATATAAAAGAAAAAGGCACAGCATATTAAAATGATTGGCCTATCTAGACCGAATAAAAGAGTTAAAATGATAAAATGTTGTAAATAAGTTAAAAATATTATATATATATTAAATGTTATAATAAATAATAATAATAAATAAATTAATTAATTAATTAATTAACAAGATAGACATTAAATGTATAAATATGTACAAAATATTTTATTATTTGAATACAATTGACTTCTGAACAATCTTAGCAGATATGTTAGAAAAGCAAACATCAGGTATAAAATCTAAGCATATGGACACGAGTCTGGTTTCCAAGTTTTTATATTTACTTTAAACACCTTTAATGTTTTTAAATTGCGAATTTCATGTGGAATTAGATTCCATATCACTGGTCACAAATATCTTATTGAGTTTTTTGCCTTTGAGAACTTAACACAGCTTAAGTAACTAAATGATTTTAAAGCGAAGAGAATTACTTTCACTTAATTGAATAAATTTCTTAAAGTCATCTGTTGAAATATTATTTACTACTTTATATATATTTCTATAGCTAGGCTTTGTATGTTTTGATGGTGGATAGAAAAAGATTGATCTTTAGACAATAATGCTTCAAAACTAGATATATAGTCATTGTATACCAGTCTTAATGCCCTTTCATGTAGTCTGTTAACTTTGAGATTAGCGAGACGACTATGGATGGGCAGTATTTGAATTGTGCCTCAATAAATGATTTGTAGATAAATATTTTTTTCTCTAATGATAAAAATCTACTTATTCTAGATAATGCACTAAGTTTGCCATTTGTACTTTTCACAATTTCCAAGACATGTTTATCAAATTTTAAGTCACTGTCAATAGTGACGCCCAACAACTTCTTTTTCTGACTTTCATAATTAACATTATTAATTTTCATAATTGTTGTGTCAAGTTTATGATGATCAGAGATTCCTGTTGCAAATACCCTTGTATTTTGAAAGCTTAGAGACTTGTTTGTGATAACAAGATCAATACAGCTTGGATTTGTTGTACTCTTAAAGCAAGTTTGTCTTTGACAATATTTCTTGCATCATGAGAACACAAAAATTCTTTTAGTGAATTTTCTGTATCCTGGGCATTGAATTCTCCTAGCAAGATAAACTTATCTTGCGATAAACTAAGACTATCAATACCAGCGCCAAGTATATAAAAAAAATAATCATCAGATTGGGAGAGGGGATGGTAGCAACCACCTACAAGCCACTTAGAGCCATGAAGAATTAATTCAATGAAAATAATTTCGAAATCAGAAGGAGACTTATGTTTAATTTCCTTTTGTAGAAAATCTTCCCTGATATAGATGATAACACCTCCACTGTATCTATTACGATCGAGTTGGTAAGGCTTTGCAAAGTAATGTATAAATAGCTGATAGTCAGGAAATGATTTATGTAGTTTTCTTTCAGTTATTATTAAAAATAACAAGATTTTTAGTTATAGAGCATTTGAGATCAGCAAGTTTGTTAAGGATAGAATTTATGTTAAGTGTTCCAAAAGTTATCTTCCTGCTGTTTTGAGAGATTATTTTCTGACTCTGACTCATTTTGACCAACAGAGCTCAAATGAATACGGTCAGGATGCAAGTGTCTTTCATCAATGTTGCTATTGTCAATATAGCTGAAGGAATTGAATGCACAAATGTTTTTTAGATGTTCGTTCACTTCATTTATGACCTTTTGATGTTTGATTTCTTTTCTGGGCAATATGGATGAAAAAGCAATATGCTTGGTACCAAATTCTTTACATGTTTTCCTACTTCAATAATTCTGTTGGCAAAATCATTATGTGGTGTTGAATTTATAGTTGTTTCATTTATGTCATTTATGAATTTGTAGATAATGGTGTTAATAATGGCTAATGGTGTTGATAATAAGGATGTTGTTAATACAAATTTTTTACTGGATTTCGGAGTTTGAAGTGATATTCTTTTTTTCTTTTTTTTTCTGATGATGCACTTGTTGGTGGATATTTAGAACTTATTCCAGAATTTGTTCTTGATGAGCGGCATTGCTCTACTAAAGCCATGTTAAATTTATCAATTGATGTATGTTTCAATATTTATACAGCAAGTGAGGCTGGTAGAGCTGTATTTTTAACGGATTTGACAGCTTTCACCGATTATAGTTGATGTTTCACTATTGAAGCTAGTGAGGGCTGGTAGGGCTGTGTTTTCAACAGATTTAGAAGCTTTCGTCGCTTATATATTGTAGACTTCTTGATGTTTCATGATGATTTTTTTTATTTCATTTAGTTAGTGTCTCGTTCACAGTGAAACTTAAACACAGTATTTAATAAAAATTTGTGTTTTATATACACATTTGTATTGTATATGTATATTTGTATATACAAATTATTGGTGTTTTAATATACATATAACATTTTTAACATAATTATATACACATAAATTTTTTTACATTATTAAAAAGATAGCTTTTGTTTTGCAATCAATAATGTTTTATTTACTTTCATTCCTAATTTGTGTGTGTTTATATGGTTTCCACACAGTCATTTTTAGTTGGGTTATGTTCAAACTAATGCTCTTGTTTTATAAGGTTTATATGACAAGAGATATTTTTACATGTAAAAAATCTACCACCTTGGATTTCGCAGAAATTATTGAAACTGTGTAAAGGTGTATTGTAAATAGGTACCATGTATCCTTTTTCTAGATCATGTGGTGCCATTGGGATTACGGCCTAGTCATTATAAAAAGCGAGTATCCTTTGAATAATGATCTTTTTACGACACACCGCATCCTGCATAGTCTATATATAGTTAGCTAGGAGGTAGCTATGTTTATATATAAATTCTGGATTAAAATATATAATAAATATATTTAATTTATTTTTGTCTCAAGGCGTCAAGCTAGTTAGAAAAAGATAAAAAAAATGTTTTTTTAACTCTATGTAAATCTTTTAGCAGTAGACATTTAAGGGTACCTTCCCCTAGCTTGCGTTAGGTAGCTAATTAGGGTAGGTAGTAGTCAGTACCAGTAGTCTATAATATAAAAATAAACTTTAGCTAAGTTTTGTATAGCCATACAACTAGCTAGACATTTATTTGTTCTATGTATGCAGCTAGACAATAGCAATTAGCCAGATAACAGAAGTTAAGATAGAAAAACAAATATTTGATTCTATTTAAGCCATTAAATAGTACTAACCCTCTATTGAATTCCAGTTCAGTTACTCTGCACGAAGAAACTTGTCTGAATACCGTCTTGTCTAGGTTTGTATTCACGTATGGTAATGTTGATAAATGGGGTTCGTTATTTATCTTTTTATTTTTAATTTAGGGTAAAAAAATTCAGACTTTTAAAAATTAAATCTGTAATTTGAATAAAAAATATTAAAAAAAAAACTTAATTTTTAAAAATTAAATTATTAGGAATAATAAAGTTGGTCACTAAAATATATTTTTGACATTCAACATAACGTCAATTCAGCATTTTTTATTTATAGAATTTCTTAACAACTTGGAACTTAAACTATAGGCGAAACAGGATATATATGCTCCGGTCATCTAACACTTTGCCTTACAAAAAAATTCAAAACAAAAAGTTGTGCAAGTCAGGTTGCCAGATTGAAGATTATAGTAATGCAGAAAAATATAAAATTATGATAAGTTTCTTGATGATTCACAAAAGTTAAGAAGTTGAGCTTTAAATGTTCCAAATGTTAAAGTTATCAAATTGAATATATTAAATTGAAACAGAGTAGTAATAGAGTGTGTCGGTTATACCCAGAAATGTTCAGGTACTTAACTCCGAAAAAGATCAAAATCGAAGTAAGTGGTTAAGGGGGGGCAGAATGCTAGACTAGATAAAGTCCCTTCGTCGTTAAACCGCTAAAATAATAAAGCGTAAAAAAGCGATTCCAGCGATTCCCGTACGGCAATGAAGCGTCATGCGATATTTTTGGTAAAGATTGGCAGAAACTAGGCTAGCAGAATGCCTACTCAATCAAACAAAAACTTTTTTAGCATAGTTATTTAAGATTTTGGTACAGGTCTTTATTTTACGTACATTCACTAAGCGCCAAATATGAAGTTCTAACCAAGCTCTAACTCTCAGAATTTTCAAGTTATAATTTTTCAAAATTTTGAACAAATTCTTTTGGAACGAATTTCCGTAAAATGAGACTCATTTTCATTTACTCGAATTATGCTTTGGCAATTTATAAATTTATAAATTACTGCTATGTAGTGCAGCTGTTCTTGGGAAAATTATTCGGAGGTCTATTGTCCAGATTCGTTCTGCGATTTTCTAATGTACTAATAACTGCAATAATGACAAACTGCAGTAATACCCTAAACCATAGCAATTAACCTGACCCTAACTCTAAATATGTATGTATATGTAAATGTTCTGTGGTTCTATGGTTCTGTGGTTCTATGGTTCTGTGTGTGTATATATGTATGTATGTATGTGTATATGTTCTGTGGTTCTATGGTTCCGTGGTTCTATGGTTTTGTGTGTGAACATATGTATGTATGTGTATGTTCTGTGGCTCTATGGTTCCGTGGTTCTGTGTGTGTATACATATATGTACGTATTTATGTATGTGTATATGTTCTATGACTCTGTGGTTCTAAGGTTCTATGGTTCTATTTATGCATATATATGTTAAACGCCAGTGATTTTTGTAATCCTTAAATGATGTAGTTACGATGCCAGTTAGAGAACATATTAATTCATGTAAATCTAACAATGCATAAAATGGTGGCTGGAAAAAGTAATGATGTTTATATTAAAACTCATAAAATGGATATCCTGCTAGGATAAGGGCTAGGAGAGGACTAGCTTTTGTTGTAATTTAGTTGTATTTATACTTATTATAATATTTTTTTTATATATTCTGAGTTTCCAATTGATGTTCTAAAATTGGCAACTTAACAACCTCCAGTTAGGTGATTAGTTTGTTTTTTTACAATAAGTAAGTTAACTTTTTCATAAATAATCATTTATTTTTATAATTTGAAGTAATCTGGAGACGGTTTTGTGAAATCAGTAACAACATGTTTTTTTTTATCTTAGTTCTCTAGGAATAATTTAACTATAAATGATCTTTAAATTGAATGCAGTATTGTATTGCTATATTTTTAACAATTGATTGTTATTAGTGATCCTTATATGCTTATGTTTTGAAATGCAATGAAATTGTCTTTTTTTATACCTGCAAATATTTTTTTCCAAATGGGACCAAATAGGAGTATTTATAGTTTAAAAAGAATTTATTACAAACTTGTGTTAACAATGATGTTGTGTAATTAATAATAATTTAAATAACTTTAAATTGGTTTCTTTCGAACAAAGAAAAAGGTAACCTTGGTGTGGACTAGGAGCAGAACCAGTGAAATACAATAAAATTTGTTGGAGCGTGACTTTAAGTATATGTGGGAATAATTTATATTTAAAATGATACAGGTACAACATGTCTTGGTGTAGAAAGACCTGATTAGTTAAGTGCGTTTTTTACAAGATTTCCCATAAGTCAGTGATTAATCAAGCAAAAGTCCTTAGTTTTTGTGTATTTAAATTCTCTCATTTGTACTACTATTCTGACATATTTGCACAATATATACAACTGACTAGACAATCTCAGAATATCAGAGGACTCAAACCGTGAAAATTATAGTGAAAGTTTTGAATTTGATAGATACTTAAATGAATGACCTAAGCATTCAATAAGATCAGAAGAACAATATTATTAGTTTATGGTGTCACTGCGTTTGCATGAATGAGGAAAAGTTCCAATACCATACAATATACCATATTAAATGTAAAAATGACAAGAACAATTACAAAATCTTATCATGTTACAAAGTGAACATAAACAAGGTGACTTTATATGAAACCGCTACGTTCTTAAGGGTCTGTAAGAGAATGCAAATCGTTTCTCTAGCCTATCGGTCAGCTTGTTAAAATGTTTACATTTAAATTTACGTTTGAAATAATATAGAATAATGGAAAGAATATTGAACGTTTGAGTGTGGTAAAACAAGCCAAGTACAAATCTGATTTTAGTTAAGACTTGGTGGAATACTTGGTAGATAAGTAAATTAGATATATAATATTATAGGCAATATCATAAACTCAAATCTTTCTTTTGAAAAAAATAAATCCAAGAGTTTTCGTCTCTTTGAAAATAAAAGTCGAAGTAGCCAGGTTTTCGACTCGTTTATATGCCTTCAACTCTCTAGAATCCACCATGCTGTGATTTAATCATTGAATAACTTTGTAATAAAAAATCATGGTGAAAAACTAGAAAATCATAAATGAGAAAATTAAATATTAAAGGTAAATTTAATGCGTCTATCTCTAATTATTTCAATTTTTTTTTAAATAGTCGCTCTATGGAAATTTAAAAAATCAATCAATTAGTATAAATTTTAAAAGTGAGAAGGTGCCTTTTAGCCAGTATTTTTCAAGGTTTCAGAATTGCGTAAAATCGTAAATTTACTCGATAAATTAAAATTAGACTGATCCTCACAAGAACGTATCTAGATTATTGCACCGAGAATAAAGAGCACTCTTCATAAATTTTGTAAGAACGGCATTCAGCATCAATCCCAACATCTTACTATCATTTAATGCATATATATACACAAAGAAACGTAGAGCCACAGAGCCATAAAACCACAGAACATATACACATTCATACATAATATATAAACACACTGAACCATAAAACCATAGAACATATACACACACATATATCTACTATAAAGTTATCTCCATTATAATTTACTATTCTCATACGCGTGAACATTCCCGAATTTTGGGTTAGATAGAAGAGTTTGCGGCAGTTTAAAAATATATATATTTGAGGAAATTAGGCGGGTTATATAATGGAGTCGAGTTTAAAAACCTAAAATTCTAAAATAAAAAAAAACATTTATCTAGTAGGAGAACATCTTAAAATTTATTATCAGTAATATCGATATATATCAATTAAAAAATTAAACATAGTAGTCATTGTTCATAGTCAAAGTTAGTAGTGTTCAGTTCACTGGTTTGTATATTGTCACCTGACCTAATCAACTTGAAATAGCGTGATTACTTATTTATAGACAATTTATTATTAATGTGGCCAAGTTCAAGGCTTGGATATTGGCATACTTTATTGATTTTAAAATGTAAATAAAATTAGATCATATATTTATAATAATAACTATAATAAAAGGTTGTCCACTGGAGCAGAACCAGTGAAATACAATAAAATTTGTTGGAGCGTGACTTTAAGTATATGTGGGAATAATTTATATTTAAAATGATACAGGTACAACATGTCTTGGTGTAGAAAGACCTGATTAGTTAAGTGCGTTTTTTACAAGATTTCCCATAAGTCAGTGATTAATCAAGCAAAAGTCCTTAGTTTTTGTGTATTTAAATTCTCTCATTTGTACTACTATTCTGACATATTTGCACAATATATACAACTGACTAGACAATCTCAGAATATCAGAGGACTCAAACCGTGAAAATTATAGTGAAAGTTTTGAATTTGATAGATACTTAAATGAATGACCTAAGCATTCAATAAGATCAGAAGAACAATATTATTAGTTTATGGTGTCACTGCGTTTGCATGAATGAGGAAAAGTTCCAATACCATACAATATACCATATTAAATGTAAAAATGACAAGAACAATTACAAAATCTTATCATGTTACAAAGTGAACATAAACAAGGTGACTTTATATGAAACCGCTACGTTCTTAAGGGTCTGTAAGAGAATGCAAATCGTTTCTCTAGCCTATCGGTCAGCTTGTTAAAATGTTTACATTTAAATTTACGTTTGAAATAATATAGAATAATGGAAAGAATATTGAACGTTTGAGTGTGGTAAAACAAGCCAAGTACAAATCTGATTTTAGTTAAGACTTGGTGGAATACTTGGTAGATAAGTAAATTAGATATATAATATTATAGGCAATATCATAAACTCAAATCTTTCTTTTGAAAAAAATAAATCCAAGAGTTTTCGTCTCTTTGAAAATAAAAGTCGAAGTAGCCAGGTTTTCGACTCGTTTATATGCCTTCAACTCTCTAGAATCCACCATGCTGTGATTTAATCATTGAATAACTTTGTAATAAAAAATCATGGTGAAAAACTAGAAAATCATAAATGAGAAAATTAAATATTAAAGGTAAATTTAATGCGTCTATCTCTAATTATTTCAATTTTTTTTTAAATAGTCGCTCTATGGAAATTTAAAAAATCAATCAATTAGTATAAATTTTAAAAGTGAGAAGGTGCCTTTTAGCCAGTATTTTTCAAGGTTTCAGAATTGCGTAAAATCGTAAATTTACTCGATAAATTAAAATTAGACTGATCCTCACAAGAACGTATCTAGATTATTGCACCGAGAATAAAGAGCACTCTTCATAAATTTTGTAAGAACGGCATTCAGCATCAATCCCAACATCTTACTATCATTTAATGCATATATATACACAAAGAAACGTAGAGCCACAGAGCCATAAAACCACAGAACATATACACATTCATACATAATATATAAACACACTGAACCATAAAACCATAGAACATATACACACACATATATCTACTATAAAGTTATCTCCATTATAATTTACTATTCTCATACGCGTGAACATTCCCGAATTTTGGGTTAGATAGAAGAGTTTGCGGCAGTTTAAAAATATATATATTTGAGGAAATTAGGCGGGTTATATAATGGAGTCGAGTTTAAAAACCTAAAATTCTAAAATAAAAAAAAACATTTATCTAGTAGGAGAACATCTTAAAATTTATTATCAGTAATATCGATATATATCAATTAAAAAATTAAACATAGTAGTCATTGTTCATAGTCAAAGTTAGTAGTGTTCAGTTCACTGGTTTGTATATTGTCACCTGACCTAATCAACTTGAAATAGCGTGATTACTTATTTATAGACAATTTATTATTAATGTGGCCAAGTTCAAGGCTTGGATATTGGCATACTTTATTGATTTTAAAATGTAAATAAAATTAGATCATATATTTATAATAATAACTATAATAAAAGGTAGGTAGCTGTAGCCAGTAGCAGTAGCGTATAGGATATTTGTAGCTATCTTTCATCTAAATCCAAGCAAAATCTGTTGCTAACATATGTATTGATTATTTTGGACAAAATATTGTTATGTTGATGTTTTTAAATTAGTTTACCTAAAAAGTAAGTGGGAACGGAAATAATATGAAATAAAGCCATTTTGAGAAAATAACTTTGTTTGTCTGGTATCTCCCTAACTCTGTTTGTTAACTAGCTAATACATGATTTCACAGTCTGGGCTTTTGAATAACATCAAAGGATTACCATGCAGGGTAACCATCA
Organism: Aglantha digitale; assembly: GCA_031471615.1. Lineage (NCBI taxonomy): Eukaryota > Metazoa > Cnidaria > Hydrozoa > Trachymedusae > Rhopalonematidae > Aglantha > Aglantha digitale. The sequence goes on from JAUELD010033274.1 coordinate 40,294, forward strand.
TAGGATTACCATGCAGGGTAACCATCATAGGATTACCATGCAAAGAAATTGTAAAAAAAGGAAAGCAAGACGTGAATTTTTTTGTTTTTTTTGTCACAACAGAAAATCTGCTTTACTGTACCACAGCATTGACGGCACTTTAGCATGAAAAATTAAAAAGATACGAAAATCATAAAAATAATGTCTTTGAATAAATATACCACTAAAAATTGCGGTAGTGAGTAGTGCCTTGTTGGCAAACCAAAGTATTATTGAGCTAATATCTTTATATAGTACACAAATAATAGGACACTGAGCTATTGGACCATAGGACACCAAACTATATAATATTATCAATGAGAAAAAATTCATGAGCCTCACAGCTGAATGATTCCAAACCTCAATATAGGTATATGATAAAATAATGATTCTAAGTCAAACAAACATATATATGCTTAAACCATAGATGCTAAAAGTTCCAATTTAAAAAGTTAAAAATCAGTATCTTTCTTTCATATGCATTAGTTTTTATCTAAATAACTTACTTTTAGCTTTTTCAACCATTAAACAAAGATGTAGATAAAGCTTAAGTTACAAAATCGCCTTACTTCTTCTAAAATACCAACACACTTTCCCAAGCTAAGTGTTTTCACATAAATAAATCGAGATATTTTTATGCATTATTAAGCGAAGTCTTTAGATAGCAGGAATTTAATATTTAAAAAAAAAATCAATTATCTAATTTTTAAAGGCTGTGTGAATAAATTTTTATATTCGTTTTATTATGAGAATCAGCAGTGTCAACTCAAGAAGTTCAAGTTTTAAGTGCAGCTATATATATATACCTAGTTTGTTGGCTGGTGTTATCTTTGAGATTTAAAAAAAGTGCCTTGCTTCAGCAAGCTGCAACAACTACGATGCAAAATCAAATGCAATTGACAAATATAAAAAAAAAGAAAACATTTACATAAAAAATTCATAACATAGCTTATCCCTTTCTCACTTATCTAGCCGAGGAGCCGAAATGATTACTTTTCTTGACTGTTTCATTCAAATTTTTTACTAAATGAACCTGATAATCGTTAGAGTCATCAAGACATGATGCATGAAATTTTGTGCTTTAAAATTAACCAAAAAAACGAACCAAAAAAATTTAATACAATATGACGTCACACGGGCAGAATTCCTTTTCAGTATAGTAAATTTATTATGAATGGCAAAATTATATATGACAAATGAGCTTTGCACTTTGTGCTACTGCAAAAATAGCATTCAAAAAAAGTTGGCTTGATAACAAAAATAGTATGAATTTAAAATATATTGTTTTCGTATTTCTCTGCAACCTGTTTTAGTGTGGAACATTTAATAACATAATTTTAATTAATTCTATGTAAATAAAATAAAAAGTGGGAGGGTATAAAATAATTCCAACATGCTTCAAAACAAAGTGCCTGTTCTTTAGAAACATGTATTTAATTTCAGAATATTATTTTTAATATTTTTTTCCTTTGATTATTATACTGTATGTGTATCTTGTAACCTTACTTATCATCCATTTCTGCTATTTCATTTTAAATAAATGAAACATGTACTGCATTGTATAAACTATCAAGCACATAAGATTTGGCTTGCTAAAGAAATCACTTAAGTCTTATCACTTTCCCATATGTATAGAGTGGCTTTGCCTGGAACAAGGTAACAAAGGTCATCATTAAGGTAGAAAAACCTATGTGCTGGTTTCATAATTTACCAAGGTAGAGAAAACCTGTTTTCTAAGTGTTTTATATTTCAGAGAATGATAATGACATTTAATATCTTCAATAATATTCATTTGACAAAAGTGTTGATTTATTGATTGTTATGAAGGTGTGTGAGAAATCATCATTGTACAGTTTCTATAAAGACAAGTCATTGATTCATGTAAAACAAATAAGAAATTTATTTGTTTGAATTGTGTTTATTAAAGAATTTCAAATGTAGGTGCTTGTGGCGTGTCTTTGATTGTTAGCTTTCCATCGTATTTCCATTTCCATTAATGCAGGAGTAACCTTATTTCATAGCATAAGATCCATTTTAAACCATTTTATCGATTATCAGGAAAATTTTTATTTTTATTGTTTTTTTGCAGACCAACTGACCCTATTAAATTTTATTTTACATGTCCTAGGTCTCACCTAAAATCAAGTGAAATTTGAGTTTAGTTTATCATCAAAAAGAATTGAATACAGAAAAAGTCTAAGAGTCTAAAAATAAGATATTTATAGAGATCTAGGAATAGTGGTCGAGCGAAATATGGTGCAATTTTTTAATTTAATTTAATTCTGGTAATTATCATTTAAGTTGCTTCAATAAATTTCTTACAAACTCTTTATTATTTTAATTCAAAGAAGGGGGTATGAAGAAAATTTACAAGATTTTTAGTATAAGCCTTTAGAAAAATATTATCAAGTAAGATTTTTTATTGTATTATTCATCTATACTTCTTCATTCCCCCGAGATTGCACTTAGATTGTAAGTTAGATCTTCATAAAACACTTGAGTTATAGGTCTTCAAATATTACAATATTCCACAAAATACAGTCCCTTTCTAATTAAATATATATATTCTTAGGTAAAATATTATTGATAAGATGTCATCCAAAGTGAGAAAGAAAATTCGTAAGAAAGACATTAGCTTGCCTAAAGAATTCTCACATCGTTTTCATATGACTTATGATAGTAAAGTAGGCAACTATGTAGGTGTTCCACCTCAATGGAATAGATTCCTAACAAAAGAATTTGAAAGACCCAGACCAATGATTGATCCAAATGAAGTTACAGATATCGCTCCTGGTATGATGATGCTTCAAGCTCAATCATCTAAAAAACAAAAAAATTCACCAAACGGCAAAATAAGCATTGCAAGATCGAATTCTCTGAGACAAAATTCATACAAATCCAAATTAAAAGAAACTAAAATGAAAGAGAAACAAGACGGTAACACAAACGTTGAAAATGACAGTATGCCTTTAGATAGATCAAAGTTTGCTCATCGCAGTTTACCTAAGAACACTTATTCTGCTCAACGTAAAGAGTATTATGATGCTAAAAAGGCTTCTAAGGAAAATCCGCTACCTTCTTCTGTTGAATTGCCCTTAAATAGCAATGAGTTTGTCAGTCACGACGAGTTCAGAGATGCTATGAGAATGGTCGTTAAGGATGATGATCCCAAAAAGATCTTCGACAATTTTGTAAAAATTGGTGAAGGATCAACTGGTGTTGTTTGTATAGCTCGTGAAAAAGCTACTGGGAAACAGGTTGCTGTAAAAAAGATGGATTTGAGAAAACAACAAAGAAGGGAACTTTTATTCAATGAGGTAAGCATATTCTGCATACATATGAGGTTTCATGCTGAGTACAGAGAAGTGATTTAAGAAGACTTACAATTGTAATCATTCTGTTGGTTTTCTGTTTTTCGAATTCTCCTTTTTGAGAGAGTGGAATGTGTTTGTTGAATAGAAAAGGGTAGAACATATGTCTCTCAAGGATTTCAGAAAAACTTAAAACCTTGCTTATAGTAAGAACAACTGAGAAGTGCTCACTAAAATATCCTTTTTGTTTTGCTAAAGTCAGCCTAGTTTTGATAGTTTTGAAATATGAACAATGGTAAGACTTTTTCCTAACCCATGGAAAGTGGGTTAAATAATGTTAGACACTGCCTATGCTGCATTTCACTTGTAAGTTTTCTACTTTAAGTTTTAAAAAGTTCTTTTAAATTGTATATATGATTTAATTCTGTTGACAACATAACTTATCATTTCTTTTTCTAGGTCGTTACTATGAAAAATTATCATCATTCTAATATTGTTGAACTCTATGATGCATATTTGGTAAAGGAGGAATTATGGGTAGTGATGGAGTATTTAGATGGTGGTGCTCTCACAGATTTTGTAACTTACACGCGGTAAAACATTTTTCATTGGTTAAAGTAAAACTTTACCAACTTTGGTTACCAGGGCCGATGATTAAAATTAGTGTTAATGAGAATTTTGCTTTCAAGCAGTTTTTAAGTTGAACCTTTAAAGTAAATTTTTTTTTTTATTGTTATTCCTAAAATTTATATTTGGGTCTTTATCAATTTAGTTTAAATGTTGTTTGTCAAATAGTATTTTCGTCTAGATTGAAAGAAGAACAGATAGCATATTTTTGTAAGTCATGTCTAAAGGCGTTGGAATATTTACATTCGCAAGGTGTGATACACCGTGACGTAAAAAGTGACAGCATTTTGATGGCTTCAAATGGACAGGTAGCTAAGTTGTCATTTCCTATTCTTGAAACTAAGGACAGTGTTTTAATTTTGAAAAGGGGAGATTTAGAATTCTAATGATAAATAACAAGTTACTAGCTGTATAAGTCCTATGCTCAACGTTTCTCTTATAATTCACTTACATTTTTTAACTAATTTGCTCCTGTCCGTCCATCTGTCTGTTAGAGATTTTTCTCAGGATTGGCTCTTTTACTTTTTCTAATATTTTGCTTGAAGTTAGGCATCTATAAACTAAAAAGTGACAAAGTTAGTTTTTTTTTAAAAAAAAAAAATTTTGACCAAAAAAATAATTTTTGGTCAAAAAAAGGCCCAAAATAAGGTTCATGAAAATATTTCAAAAACAGTTCATTAGACTTTTGATTTTTGTACATGAAGTTAGGAAATAATAAGAGCTTTTAAATGAACTAGGTTTGTTGCCCCAAAAAATTGAATAGAATGGAACCAAAATTTCAAGTTTGGCCCAAATGGTGTTTTTTGTGGTTTTGATATTTTTAATAATAAGATTTAAATAAGGAATAGAGCCAGGGAAAAAATACAATGGGGTCCCACTACCTTTTCTACATCTCTTAGCGTATTAATATATAGATATTAAGTGTATATTTAGAGAAAAGTTGTTGAATTTTGTAGTTTTATATTAAGGTTCAGCTTGGAAAAAGGTTTATTTTCTTTTAGAGGGATGAGGTTAATAGGTGTTGCTCATTATTAAATATCTATCAAAACCATGAAAATGTTTCTAGAAATATCTCACTTCAAAGTTTATATAAAAAGAAAATATAAAAAAGATATCAATATATTGTATTTTACTTACTATTTGATACAGTTAATTACAATTGATTCCCATTTGCTTTTTGCATCTTGTTTAAACAAATATTCAATAACATGAATTCAAAATGGCGGCTGTAAAACAAATAGTTTTTTTGTTAGTAAATTTTAACAGAAACCAATTAAAGTTACAGGATGTTCATTTAAGGGTATATCTTAAGAGGACTAATTTGTTAAATGCAAATTAGTATTGTAAAATAAAAAATTAATTCTCTATTTATTTGGTCCATAGAGCTGGCTAATTAACACAATCTTATTAGTGTATCAGATTTTGTTTTGTTTTTGACTTATTGGATTATACAGATTTCTAGCTATGATGCAGTGCGAGACAAGTTTGCCATTATTATTGTTATTTCATACTAATTTTTCTTTGTCTAGGTCAAATTGTCTGATTTTGGGTTCTGTGCCCAGATAAGTAATGAAGTTCCAAAAAGACGCTCTTTAGTTGGGACACCATATTGGATGGCTCCAGAAATAATTTCAAGAGAAAAATATGGAACCGAAGTATGTGTGTGTTTTATTTTTATTTAAGCCAGAGACCTATATAAGTCAGAACATGTATGCGTAAGGCAATCCTGTATTAGCCTTATGCATATATTAGCCATAAATCTATATACGCCAATGACAGGTATAAGCCAGAGACATCGTATAAACCAGAAATATCCGTATATGGGTTACTTAGAAGCAATATACTTTTATAAGCTAGAGACATAAGATCTATATTAAAGCCTCAACATTGTTATTTACATAGAGGTGCAGAATGGTTAGACCCAGCATCCATTTTAAAACAGCTCTTTTTTAAAAGCCCAAGGTTCACTGTAAACTTGGATAAAATCGAAAATGAAAGTGATTAAAATACAAATAGTTATTGAGATGCAAAAACGAATGATTTTTTTAAGAAAACTAAAGATGAACCGGTTTAATAAGTTTTTTTATAATAAAAAGACTGCAACGTATTTTTATATTTTTACAAATTTTTAGATTTCTTTGATTTCAATCATCTGCGAAGATCTTCAATTTAATGTTATTCTGTATGGAAAATTTAACTTTGAAATTTAAGTGAAGTTTTTTACTATGACAAAAAATCTGCTCTAACATTTTTTCCACACAGTGAATTTTTTATCTTATGTATGAAAAAGATACTCTTTTAGGATAAAGTGACTTTAAGTCCTTAAATTAAACAAATATTTAATACCATCTGTTATTTTACTCTAGAGAGTCCTAGAAACCTCTTTGAGTCCGTGCTGAATCATTGTTTATTAATACCGTCAATGATTATTTTTACTCTTCATGTGTAGGTTGACATCTGGTCATTCGGTGTAATGGTGATGGAGATGATTGATACTGAACCTCCTTTCTTCAACGAAGCACCTCTGATGGCAATGAAAAAAATTCGAGATTCGGACCCTCCTAAATTAAAAGATTCCTCTAAAGTATGACTTAAAAATTATTTTGATTTGATTTGTTTTTTGTCATGTTTGATTGACTATAAGTAAGCCGTATTAAATCCAGATTATTTTTGATTAAGTCAAAATTTTTTGTCAAAATAGTTTATTTTAGTAAGTGAAATTAACTTTACTTAAGTCAAAATAGTTTATTTTAGTAAGTGAGATTAAGTTTACTTGGGTCAAAATAATTTAATTAAGTAAGTGAGATTAAGTTTACTTGGGTCAAAATAATTTAATTAAGTAAGTGAGATTAAGTTTACTTGGGTCAAAATA
>JAUELD010033275.1:0-31526 GCA_031471615.1 Aglantha digitale
CTGATATAGAAACGTATGGATGACAAAATTAGTAGAAACCTCGTGTAATTAAATCCTTAAGCCTTGTTCCTATAAAATAGATTTTCTTAACGGTGCATTAAGGTTTAATCTCAAAACACCAGCCATCTTTCGCTGAAATCAAACTTTTTAATGAAACTTTCTAAAAATTTAAAACATTTGACGCACACCTATACTTTGTGAATAACATAAATAACAACGAATTTTTAGGAAAGCTCGATGTGGGTACAGTTAAACAAATGAACACACCAAGATGCGGTCTGTCAGATCCTATAATAAAAACAAAAAAACACAAAAGATTTAAAAGATATATCCTGCAAGGGACTACATGGAAAAAAGTAAGTAGAATCAAAATGTTTTTTTAACATTCATAGACCTTTACTTTAATACCTATTTTGTGGAAACGAGGCAAAACTTGTATAATTACGTTTTGAGTAGTTAATAAAATAAAAAATGAATTAAAATAAAACATAATAAAAAATCTAATTATTCCAAAGATTTCCAAATCCAAATCTCAATCTCTAATAAAAATTATCTCTTGTGCAAAAAAAACAAAAACGTGCACCCCTAAAATTGGTAATTTAAGCAACTCAAATTAATCAATTCCTTAGTTTATACTCAAAGCATATCTTTCTCACTAGACTCTACTCACATGGAGATTGATGAACAGAGGCCGCACGTTAGACCGAGAAACCATTCGGCGCGTCATGCACAAAGCATTTAATATATGGAGCACAAAAACGAACTTAGAGTTTAAAGAGGTAACCAGTGGTGAACCAGATGTGTATGTTCGATTTGTAACTCACTACCATGACGATCCATATTCGTTTGACGGACAAGGTGGTACTATAGCGCATGCTTATTATCCACACAACAATGTTGGACTTAGCGGAGATGTCCATTTTGACGATGCTGAAGAATTCACGTATCAATCACCAAACGGCAGGAATTTGTTATGGGTAGCTACACACGAGTTAGGTATGTATAATACAAGAATAATGTAAACATGGAGTTACCTAGTTATATAGTGGTTATATATACGTCACTACTTTCATGTTCTAGGTCACACATTGGGGTTAGATCATTCTAACGTGCGAGAAGCTGTTATGTATCCTTGGTATACTAAATATAAACCTGGATTTGATTTGAACTATGATGATATACTTGCAATTCAAGCATTGTATGGTATGCTTACATTTGAAGTAGTTAATGCATTCAAAATTAATACGAAATATACTCAAAACACGTTTACTTACATACTTGCTGGAAAAAACTTTTTTTAGGCTCAAGAGTTGATACAGAATCCCCAATACGAAAATCTACACCAGGAACAGAAGCAACAGCAACAATAAAAACATTAACAACAGCAACAGCAGCAACGACAACACCTCCAAAAACAACGACAACGACAACACCTCCAAAAACAACAACAACGACAACAATAACATCTGCAATTCATTATTCTATTTCATGTCCTAAATCACCAATAATATCCCGTCATTATAACAAATTTGCCGATTTAGAAGTCGTAATTACTAAAAATGAAAAAATGTATTTTTTGAAAAAAGGAAATGGTATATTATACGGACCGACGTTTGTTCAATACTATTTACCTAAGTACAGAATTCCAGATCGAATCAGCGCAAGTTTCACTACTAGTAAATTGAGTAGTAGGAAAAACATAATTTACTTTGCTGGTACCAAGTAAGTAAAGTTTTAAATGTGTTCACCAAAATCAAGTTATATTTAATATTTTTATAATGTTTTTCATCTTCTGCTTAAAAGATAATTTAACAATCTTTTTTGTGTTGATATTTCTCCATCTTAAGAGAAAATCTGGAAAAAAATTATTTAAATTTTTTTAAGCTTATTAAATTACAGAAACTTTTTATTGTGTTATACAAATCTTAAATATAATTTTCCGAGATTTGTCAGCTTCTAAATAACTTGGTATTGGTATTACCCATTATGATATTACCCTTGTTATTAAAAAAGAACATGTATTTAAAATGGTTTACAATGGTTGAACCATTGGTTAAATATTTTTACCTAAATCGTATAGTATAGCAATTCAGCTAAAAATAGCTACTTGGTTAAAATTACGACATAGTGGCACTTTAGCAATATAGGAAAATTGCATAAAAGTACTTTTATAAATAACAACAACTAAGTAACCATAGCAACATAGTTATAATAACGTAATCATAATAACGTGAGAATAAATAAAATGGTTTACAAACAATAACCATACAGCTCAAAGTATTGTATTTCTTGTGGTTATTTACCTTGTAATTTGTCAAAAAGAATTTTGTTAAACAATTTCGTACAGGGACCTTAAAATAAATTACGTAAGGTATGAACTTTAGACCAATTGAACGAATCTCAATAATAGTTCAGTGCAAGCTTTACTTCATCTTCAAGTACAAGATTATAAAATGCGAAAAAGTTTCTATGGTTTCTCCCGTTTTTATTAGTCAGTTGAAACGTCGCGAAGTATTTTCTCGCGTTTCTCATTCTTGTGGCGATACTTGTATAAATTTTGATTTGGAAACTAGTAAAACAGGCTAATAACAATAATTGTAAAACTATCCCGGCTAATACACCAAATGTACCAAATCTATGTCGTGAAATTTGAAGCGGTATATGTTGTATTGAAGTATCAGAAAATAGCACACATTTATGTACATCTTTTAACCTTTGTATGGTTTTATTTAGCTATTACATCTATCTTAATTTTGGATTCGTTTCTGGTCCACATTCCATAAGTAAAAGCAACACACCATTAGGTATCGCGTTCCCGTCATGGGTGCGACAAATTGACGCAGTAATGGTGTGGCATCGCAACCAACGCACGTATTTCTTTTCCGACAGATTCTATTGGAAATACGACAACATTGCTAAACGTTTCGATAGAGGCTACCCTAAATATATATCTTCAGGGTGGAAAGGCTTACCGAAAACCGTGGATACTGCATACAGCTCTGATACAGATAAAGAAACCTATTTTACATCGGGAAACCAACTTTACAAAATGAATGATTTGTAAGATCTAATTTAGTTACCATGTTCTCAATATAAGATCTCGTCACAAGTTTCGTTAAACTTATAGTGCACTAGAATTACAGATGGTCATGTTTAATAACTTTTGTTATTTTTTTATAGCAACGTCCGCGTTGAAAAAGGCTATCCACAACATGTTGGTAAAAGTTGGTTAAAATGTGGGAAGAGTTCCGAGTGGAATGCGGCAGGGTCAATTTCAGCAGGTAGACTTACCGACTTTTCTTCCTTGTCTAAAGGAAGGGATCCATAATTGAATCGGCCCCAAATTCTATTTCATAGGGAACATTATTAAATTGTAAATTTGTATGAAAAGATACTCTTATGGCTTTATGTAAGAGCTTCACAAAATGTGAATTTAAATGGATTGTATATGTTAACTAAAATCTTATCTGAGGGAAGAAGAAACATTTCTTAAATGCTTATCTGAGGGAAGAAGAAACATTTCTTAAATGCAATAAATATACAGGTACGTAGATAAAAAAGATTTATTAGAAAATATGAATAAAAAGTGACAATGGTTGATAACATTACTAAAAAGTTAATAATAAAGCAGGTAACGAGTATGGCTGCTCATATGTTGCAATATTATAACACATACAATGTATATAAAAAAACGTAAGAGTGTAAAATAACACGCGTTATATATAAAGTAAAATGTATTATGAATAAATAACCATCAACTATATCTTTATACATCATTTGTTTAAATTTGTCAAAAAGTTAAAAAATTATAATAATTTATATATATATATATTTTTTTGAATATATGCAATAATTTTATAATATATAATTTATTTTCATAATATATGGTCAACGAAATCTATCGCTCAAAAACTAAATCTGGTCTGCGTAATACATACTGGAATTCTATTCCAGCATGGGTTAAATACCATGGGTTAACGCAGATCAATTAAGGTTAACAACATACGAAACAACATAAAAGATGAACCTTAAAAATGGACGAGGATTCTATTCGCCGAGTTATAAGAGAAGAGCTCCATAGCCAGCAACAATATAGCGCAAATACCAACAATAATACGAGTAGAAACTCAAGATCATCTTGTTGTTCGATAGCATGCGGTAAATTACAAAAGATCTCCCATCTAAAATTCGTATAACGTCAAGCAAAAACTCAATAACTTGATCCCGAAATGGCGGCTATAAAAATAATGTTTATTTTATTACTCAGTAGATCTTATCATAAAACTGATGAGATGGCAACCTGTGATGGTAAACACCATTTGTTAAAACCGAAATAAATAATTGATGGGAGAACTTATGTAATTTACAACCTCATTGCAGCGATTTTCTTCAATTTTGTTTACTCACGCGCATTCGAATGTTTCATTTTTTTTGCGCATTCGAACTTATACCGAAAATTGCTATTCTCAGGACCAGATCAGAGTCATCCATTCCCATCAAAAAGATAATATAATAAAAAAATTAATAAAATTTTGAATTCTGTTTACAAAAATAAGAACATAAAGGGTATCATTTAAAACATATTGTATAAAATATATATTATCATGTATAATTTATCATATATTGTGTATAATTTATAACATATTGCCAACAATTTAATATGTAATATATTATATTGATATATATGAGCAACCATAAACGAGAAGGTAAGGTGCCATATTTATTTTAAATATTGGATAATTCGAATGTCGTGTAAGATTCAATATCAACAAATTATGATGTGAAATTTACTAATTTTCTTTGTTATTTTTACACACAGTTAAACTTAAAACAAATTACATATTGCAATAGAATCAATCAATCAAATAACATAATATAAAATAATAAAATAATACACATGGGGACAAAAAACACTGGCAACAATACGACATAACATATTCTGTAACACTTGGTTCTATGGAAACAAGAGTCACAGAAAACATATAAACGGTATACCAAAACACTAATGACACTAGCAACACCGCTCGAGAAAAAATAATTCTCTACCCCAATAACCTTATAATATTAAATAAAGTTTTTTTGCAAGGCTTCACAGAAGTCAGTGACTATACGAGGGGAAGTCCTTGGCACAAGATTCTAGTGTATTTAATGCTCTCATTTGTGCTACGGTGGTGTTTACAATGGCCCTTCATATATCGCTCACCAGACAACCACAGGCTGTCGGAGGACTCGAACCGCGAACATTGCGGTGAGCCACTCCGGCTTTAACTGACTGAACTGATTGGTCTTGTATTTTAGTGAATATTGCTTCAGCTAACTTCCTGTCTTTGTAATATTTCTAATGTTGGGCAAGTATAGGAAAGTATTTTTTTTCTGCAGGAGAATGTTCTTTCGACTGTTGATGTTTCATTATATGGGAGTGTTTGTCACGTAACTGGTGATCTCATAAACGTTCACTCAATCAGTTTCTCCAATATAACTTGCATTACAGTCATTGGCTGGACACTTATATTCATTCACTTATATTCATAAACGATATTGTGTTGTTGCAAAGGCATAAACCTCATCTTTAAGCGTAAAACACGATGTAAATTTTATAAAATTATAAACAATCCCAGGTTTGTCATGTAAACATGACGGTGTTTGGCAGGTAGTGGTTCATTGTATTGCTGTAGCGTTAAGTTACTTTTTGACCAATGAGACCTTTGTATGGTCAAACAACAGTAATTGGTTTCACTTCTGTAGTTTTCTGAATATTCATAGAAATATTATAGGGAAAACAGTTAATTTGCGTTTTTTATCATTAAAGACTATTTTTATCACCACGTTAGGGTAGCCATTAAACGAGCTAATAAAGACTTTAAACAGATGATTTGACTCATCTTTTAGTGAAGAACTAATAGTACATGCTATATACGCACGTTGTACTTAAAGATCGTAATGTTCCAATATTGTAGCTACTCTGCGCAAAAGCGTTCTAGTGAATATATACATCAGTATTGGTTGGTTTACGGTTTCAATTAGACAGGAAATAAGAGTTTTTTGAAAGGCATTGATGTCAAATTTACATATCCCCTCAGAAAAACATTCTTGACTAATTTGGTGTAACATTATTTGATATACCTAAATTTAACATAAATACCATTACAGATAAGAAATATCATTAAAGGTGAAACTGTAAAGCTTAAATGGCCTTAGAAATAGCATTTAAGGTGTTTGTCTGTAGACCTTTTATGGCATAAGAAATATCATAAGAAAAATAAAGTGACTCACTGTAAATGTTGAATAGCCTTAGAAATATCATTAAATGTGACTGGGGACTGTAAAGTTTTAATTCCCTCAGAGATAACATTGAAGTTGACTGGTTGTATAGCTTTAATAGCCTTACAAGTATCATTTAAAGGTGACTGGCTGATGTAAATTCTAAGGCACAAGTTGAATTAACAATATTAAGAAATTTTATATCATCGATCGTCGATTAACTTAATATAACTTAACTCGGTACAGGTTTTTTTTTACTTTTAGGTCTCATGCGAATAACTCAGAAAGAGTAAAATAGTATAGCTATATTTAAAAGGTAGTGTACAAAAAAATTTAAAGGAAATATACAGCAAGTTTCCCTAAATCATGAGAAAAGCTTTTTCAGATTTTTCATCCGGCGGATAATACAAACGAGGCAGAAAATACACATATTTACCGTAAACTCCCGCCATTATGAATATTAAGAAAAAATAACTATAGAAAAAAGAACCTGAACTTTAAATTCAAGTGTTCTTAATAAAATCACTTCATTAAACTCTATGCAAGGAATTTATAGTTCTTTAAGTTATCCTATATTTTCAACAACGAAAAAACTATATTATAAAATTCAGAGGATGAAAAAAATAGAATATTTTAGGTTTGATGTATGCTCAGCTAAACATTGTATAATCATAAAGCTTTTATAACGTATTTCGTTCTTTATATAATATATATGCGTTACTAATACTACTCAAGTTTCTATAAAAAACAAAAAATCAAAATATAGCATTTCACTAATTTATATATATACTTGTAGTTGCAAGACATTATTTCGTTTCTTTGCCATATTTTCGATATTAATCTTATAAGATTTTTTTGATTTATTATATAATCTCTACCATTTAAAACAGATTTTAGAATTGATAACCTGCTTCTCAAGCTCTTTCGCTCAACTCTATGGGATATACAAAATATCGGTTGATAAAGCAATTTTTATGGTCGCTATAAAAATGCATCTTTCATACGTTCTGTTTTTATTTTTAAAGAAAAGTCGAATCATTCAAATGAAGTTTAGTTCAGGTTACCCTACTCATACCTAGGATAAGCTGCAAAGATAAAAAGAAAACATTGAAGTTTTGTTGATATTTGGTAACAAGTTCTATGCAAGGGTTTCACAAATGTTTATTTATCGCCAATCTAGTTACCAGAGCACTTTGTACCAAAGATATGTACACATTATGAATATACATAGATATTGTCTCTCTTTCTTATATTAAAAATTGTATCATACAAAGTTTATGTCGAGTCTATTCAATAATTTTGGCTTTTTTGTCAAGCATTTCAAGATTTTTAAATCTGTAATAACTTTATTGCGCAGTATCTGTCAATTCTATCAATTTTTTATCAACTGTCCAATTTTTAATTTTAACAATCTCTTTCCCAGGAGCCTTGAAAATGATGATTTGTTATTCAAAGGTTTATAATCCAGCATTTGATGATATTTTTTTAGTTTGAATAAACTTTTTCTAGATAATAACCGAGTTCATCGTAGTTAAAGTTAATTGTTTGGTTTTTAACTGATAAATACTCCTTTATCTGCTTTTTATGTTAAAAGTTGGTAACGAGTTGCGTGTTTGAATATCACGTGATACATAATAATTTGAACGTTATAACATTCTCTTTTCAATATACGCTCTGGGCAGAGTCGGTTGCATACATCTGTTACTAACTTTACATAAATTTCTCACTACAAGAAGTACTTCTTTAAAAAGCAAAAGTAGGTGTTTTATATTTCATTCTTTTTCCACTGTTGTGCATCTTTCGCATCAAAGGTTTACTCGTCTTAAATTGATGTTGATTAGAATTTCTTGTTGGCTGGCTGTTAGAAAGGCGTCTGCAAATGCAGTTTTATTTTGTTGGATACGTTGATTCTGTCTTATATTATTTGTTAAGACTTTTCGATTTACCGTTCTGTTTACATTCTAGTGTACCTTATTATATTTGGTTTGAAGCACAAATCATGTAATGTTTTCAGGTTTAATTTAAACTATATATAGTGTACAAGCTACGGAATCTACATATATATTTTTCACTTTCTAATTTACAATGCCAGCTTTGAGACAACAAGAGCTTTTCTTGTGGATTGGAAGTAAGTTCTTTCACCAGGCTACATTCTTCTAACAGGTTAGCACTAGAAGGTACTATCTGGAAATCAGCTATACTAATTTATGGGCTTAATTGCAGAATATTGTGCCAATCAAATAACGTAAATATACAAATAACTCAAAATAAAAAATCCCTTTTGAATAAACAAACATGGCAAAAATTTGTTTTCTAATGTCAATGCTTTTCATATAAAAATGTGCAGCTACTGCTCAATCTACAGGCTCTAGTACATTGTAGCTGACATCTATAACTGACCATTAATTAGGGATGTTCTCCCTGTATTGAAGTTGCAACACTGTTAAGGATGACAATTTATTGCATAAAATAAGGGACCATCTGAAATCTAATATAAAAGATATTTTCTTCGTTGAAACTGAATTTTTTCAAAACTGACACATAAAACTTTATTAGTTTTCATATTTTTCAGCGTCACTCACTGTGAAATACATTTAATTATTTTTAATTTGGTACACAACTAGAAACAGTTCAGGCCCAAATGCATTATGGATAGCCTCCTTCAAAGTATATTCAGTAATATACACTGACTGACAGTTTTCTTGTGGACAACCTAAAAAAGTTTTTCTTTTTAAAATGCTAGACCACAAATAATATTAGTGAAGGTGTTGTTGAGATATATTATTTCATCATGCAAACTGCCATAGTTACTGTTTTTAAACTAGTTTCCTAATTAAGATCCTATATTTTTGTGTTTTTATTGTTGTAGATGGCTGAAAAGAAATTCAAATTAGGATTTGCAGAAAACTTTGCCCTCAGTGGTGCTGCAGCAGTTATCTCAAAAACAGCCGCTGCTCCAATTGAGCGAGTCAAATTGTTGGTACAAAATCAAGATGAAATGATCAAACAAGGAAAACTTTCTGAACCTTACAAAGGTGTTATTGATTGCACCATGAAAACTTTAAAAACTGAAGGTAAAATAATTTATTTTGTTGACATTCTTTCTTGTTTGTTACAAAAAGTCTTCTTGGTGGAAAATCCAATCAAATTATAGATATCTCAAAGTATCTTCAATCAAAAACACAAAAAGATTTATTCATATTATTTACCAATTCATTTTTTAGGTTTCATTCCATTTTGGAGAGGCAATTTGGCAAATTGTATCAGATATTTCCCAACTCAAGCTTTGAATTTCGCATTCAAAGATCAAATTAAACTTATGTTCAAACAAAGCAAAAACGATGGTTATGTAGTAAATTTCTCTAAAAATATTGCCTCAGGTGGTGTTGCAGGTGCTATGTCATTATGCTTTGTCTACTCTCTTGATTTTGCTCGAACAAAATTAGCCAACGACACGAAATCGACAAAGACAGGTTTGTTTTATTAGAGGTATTTTTAACTTGAGTAAAATGATTTTTTCCATATATATAACATTTTAAAATCCAAGTTCAAAAATTTATTTTGCAATGTGTAAAAGTGTGTTATGAGTGCTCTGTCATTTACTCTGGCAAATTAAATCTTATTGGGTTAAAAGAAAGTGCATTTCTGACACAACCAACAATTATATAAACAAGTTCTACACTCTACTAATTATCTTAAAGTTTTTTCAATTAACTCAAAAAAAATATCTAAAGCACATTTTTATTTAAGTATTTTTGGATATACATTATTTTCCTGTTTTAGGCGGTGCTCGTGAATACAACGGATTGGTCGATGTTTACAGAAAAACTTTGAAGTCTGACGGTTTTGTTGGTTTATACCGTGGATTTGTTATTTCATGTGTTGGAATTGTTGTTTACAGAGGATGCTACTTTGGATTTTACGATTCATTAAAACCAATCTTACTTGGTGATGATGCTTCGTTGTTACTGTCTTTCTCCTTAGGTTATGGTAAGTTGTCTTTCTGTGCAAGTTTTTAATTTAATTTAAATTTGGATAAATGGGTCCACCCTATCTTAATTGGAAGGTGTTATTTGCATCAGAATAAAACATGTTATTGAATTTAGATAAAGTAGTGCACTTTAAATTTAATTTAATTTAAACATTTCACATCTATCAAAAACATAATATTTACAATGCAAATATGGTAGCAAATACACTAGTGACAAAATAATTACAATTAATAAAAAATAAAGCTATCAAAGGCAATAAAAATAAATATGGGTAAAAAGGGGTAAATTCATACTGATAAATTAACAAACAAATCCTTAACATGTTTGTTTAAATCAGTGATATGGTATTGACTCTGTTACTATCAATTTGTAGGTGTCACCGTAACTTCTGGATTAATCTCGTACCCGATTGATACTATCAGAAGACGTATGATGATGACTTCGGGACAAGCTGTTAAATACAAGGGATCTGTTGATTGTACTGTTCAAATCTTGAAGAATGAAGGTGCTATGTCACTTATGAAAGGAGCAGGAGCAAATATACTCCGAGGTGTTGCAGGCGCTGGTGTGTTAGCTGGATTTGATAAATTTAAAGAAGTTTATATCAATTACAGACAAGGCAGTGCTTAAACTTTATTATTCTCTGTTAAGAAAGAATTTAATTATACATGTATAAATAAAATATCTATAAATAAACTCTCATTGTTTTTCCATGTCTTAAAATTACTTGTGTGCATGGTTTGGTTTGTGTTTATATAGTCAGCGTGTAACCATGTAGATTTTGAAAAGAATTGTTTGGAGTCCATGAACTCAATAATAATCAGAAGTTGTAGTTCGTTTGGAAGTTCTGGTACTAAATTACGGTAACATACCTGATAAAATGCAAACCCAATTTTAAATCTCAATTATAACTTTCCGAAACCATCATGCTAGAGGACTGCAAACTAAAATTGTACACAATAAACTAAAATAGACGATAAACGTTCTTATAATAAGAGATAAAATTAATGATTGAATGTGTGTATAACCTTGCAGGCAATCAAACAGGGTTGTTTAAGCGGCTTTAGAAATGATCATCACTTCAACGTGGCTGCCACATTACAGTTGGACTCTATTTCTCGCACTACACTGAATAGATATAAGCATTCCATCCATCAATTAGCAGACGATGCGCAGAGCTAGATTGAAAGATACACCTTCATTGGATTTAAAATGGCACGATTAACAATACTTAGAGAATCTTCCTTTTACATGACACTGTTCTTAAGCAGTTTTAAACAATTAGCTGACTGGCTTAACTAATGGCGACAGTTTCTAATGTTACATGGGAAAAAGTTTTCTTTAGGTGTAATCCCCCGTCAAACATTCACGATTGTTTCAAAAAGGCTTTATCCCGTAAAAAATATCTTGAGCCTAGTTCAAAAATTTGTTACTATTATTGTATACCTATACAAGATTTCAAACTAAAGGGACAAGCGGTTAACCTGGAACACTGGCTGGCGCATTAAAAACAAAATAGCGAAAGTAAAATATATGTAAAATAATAAGTAAAACTATAAGTGCATTTAAGAGCTATATAAATAAAACATATGACGCAGCTAGTGTTCCCCTGGTTCATATAAATTTCCTTCTTTCTGTGTCACTATGTCATTTTTTAATCAATTCCCTCTCATAAAGTTTTACGTCTCAGTTTATTGTCGTTATTTTCAGTATACTCAGCACCGTCAAGTCTCTTTTTGTTGAGTTTCTTACAAGCTTTTAAGGAAAATGCTCCTGGTATCATGACTAGAACTTCTAATGCTAATTTTGTTGCCTTTTTTCCAATGTTAAAGTTGACAACAGCATAAAAATTTTCTAACTGTTTTTTATCAGCAGATGCCTCAAATATAGGCATCAGTTTATAGACAATATCAATTGGATGTCCAGGTCCAGGTTTATATTTATGGTTTCCATTAGCTATGTCTCTGTTGTATTTGCCCCAACTATCTTTTCCTGACAGGCAATACGAAAAGTGCAAGTTTCGATCTTTATTAGAAGCTACATAATATAAGGAAGGTCCATCTTTCATAGCTTCCAGATCTCCTTCATTTGTCTGATGGCTACGCCAAAATAATTTTATAGTTGATCAATTGTGGCATCAGTTAATCGACCAGTTAAGTTTTTGGTTGTTTTTTTAGTTTTCGAAGTCGGTTACCGACATATAGTGGATTGGATTGGATGGTCAAATCTAAAGATAAAAAAAATAAAGATAATTCTTTGGGATGGATTACACTACATACATACTGTCAATAAGCCGCAAGGTTAGGGTTAGATCTATGGTAGACTATGTATAGTCCTTTTTATATTTCCCGCACGCCATTTTTTTTGCACAATCTAAATTGCGGGAATTTCTCCTCTTTTCACTTTTCATGATTTGACTATAAATAGTATAGGAATGTGGTTACTATTTAGCATTTTTCGTACAAGAAAGTATGTAGTGCTAGCCTTTGGTATTTTTCAAATGGACACTGCAGTAAGTCAAACCATGCAAACACTTTTTTTAAATGTTACAAATTATTTCTTAAACTAAGAGGGACAATAAGTCAATAACCTTTGGCAGACAGTATTATGATCGCGCCAAATATTTGGTGTAAATGGCTTTAACTCGACGCAATTAAGGCTAGTTTACCTATTTTTTAGTTTAATGCTTAAAAGTTCTTTTATCAGAGCGCCGATATTTTGTTTTTGTGATAACTAGCCATTTACATTTACATCATGTAAATTACTAAAAATATAGTTTTTTCCGTAATTAAAAAAAACAGAACAAATTCAAAAGTAACTAGCTACTTTTAATAGTTAGCTAGTAAGTAACTAGCTAACTTTTATGTGCTGGCAGCACCAAGTTAAACACTTGGATGTTAAAGTAAATCTTTTGTTATTAAACAACATCTAAGGTTATTTTCAAAGTTTGTCATCAGAAAGAAGAGAAGAAAACATCAAAAACACGCAAATATAAAATCCATAGTTGGGAGAAAATGGCAATGATCAAGTTAATTTAGTTAATTGCAAAGTATTTTCAACATAGATGAAGTGTTTTGTAGCCAAACAGGCATATATGTATAATAATTTTTTATTTTGCATGAAATGTTTAAGTCATTTTATAGACCAGAAACAAAGAGTAATGAAAAGTAGAAAGTAATCAAATTATATTATTGCTATATTGCAAATATAAAAAAAATATTTTTTGAGAATCTTTCTGAAGACAATAGTATAAAAGCATTTGATATGTTTTAACATCTACTTATGTTTTTCAATGTTTGATGTTGCTCTGCAAAATACAAAGAAATTTTGTCAACCTTAAATTAACATATCATTATCCACGATTGGTATCAATAATCATGATGAAAATTAATCAATGTGGCCAGTCGATAAATATTTAGACTAGAATGTTGACTAGAACGTTTTTATTTTCGCAGCATAAGTTACGACAGTCTTAACACAACGGTCAATTTAGATTTAAAATGCATTCAAAAAAATCAATTTTAGTGCCAAATTTTTGAATCTTTTTCTATTTCGATTTGGTCTTATTTATACCATATTTTTTCTTAACTTGATTTTGCACAATTTTTAAGTTGTTACCGAAATGCCCTGTTTTCGGTTGGACATCAGTACATTATATCATGCATGCCCAAGAAGCAGTATAATTATTTTTGACCTCAGTCACATTTAATAATAATAGAGTGAATGGAAAATGGATCAATTTATTTTGTATAATAAATTTAACGTTTTTAAATATATATTGCAAATTGATGTTTAGTTTATGTTAAGATATAAAATGCAGTGAGGTTATGTGTAGCTAAAGCTAGCAGTGAGACTAATAGCGAAGTTAGTATTGAAGTTAGTAGTGAGGGTTTTATTCTTCAATTAAAAGCGAAGCAGTAAAATTGTTTTTGTTATTATAGATATTTCTGTTATTGTTAATTTTTGCATATATTTAAAAGAAGTTCTCCCAGGTTACTACTCAAATAGTCATCTCAGAATTTTACCTAAATCGTATTTTAGGGTCCAATTCTTGGGTCATTATATAATTTCCTGGGTGCTATGCTATATAATGCTAAAATTATATGCATATCTAGTATTCCATTTAAATTTGCATAAACCCAATTCTTCCAAAACAAACGATATTCGTCAGCAGCAAACTTCTCTTACAGAAAATTATCATGAACATAATCTAACAGTTTAGAATTGGAGTTGTCTTCTAGTTTAAAGTCAATTTCAGCTGCGGTTTTGGATAAGCGAGTAATGAGGTAATGTAGATCCATTCTCTGTTGTAAAAACTCATAATTCTATTGCGTTTTTTACTTTCATTGTGCAAATAGTAGAAAAGAAAACTTTGTATATTGTGGCAGGATTATGGCAAGATAAAGTGTAAAACGAATACTGTAAGTTTAGTTTAAGTACAAAGCAGCTTGTAAAACATCACAATAAAAATGAAAAAAGAAGAAAAAAATCCCATTTCAAAAGCCATTGTCAAATAATAAAAACACCTATTGCATTGTACCAAAGAGTTAAGCCACGCTTTCATAACTCTTTCAGTATATTTAAACCACGCTATCATAACTCTTTCAGTATATTTAAACCACGCTATCATAACTCTTTCAGTATATTTAAACCAATTACGCAAAACAGTTACTCGTTATTTTATTTCAAAATGTTTTTGTGTAGAAATATCTCAACAATATTTCTTAGTTTAAATACATCTCGTTTGATAAAATTGATTTACTTTAGACTTGTATTTTTGTTATTAAGGAACATTGTATAAGCTATAACAGAATGTTATAATTCTTCTTAAGCATCTGCTACAAGTTATAAATAAACTTTCTTCATACTAGTACTTCATACTTCAAAGCTACTTTACAATTGTTTGTTGGGGAAGAAAATTTTCTATTGTAAAGTTAAATAGACTCCTTCATTCTTTTAATTATCCCAAGGTTTCTAGTTTCTAGGTTTTGAGATGTTTCTAGGTTTCATCTAGCTGTATTGTGCCTAGCTCTGTATCTTTAGGCAATACACCCTTTTCGAACTCACGAAAACTTGCACTCCATCGCAGATAAATAGAAGTAAAAATAACAGAGCTCTGGCTGGCTGAACCAAAACACGCTTTTTGTTGAATTCTAATCTTTTACAAGATATGTTGAAAAACATAATTAGCGCACAGTCAAATTCTTTAGAGAAAAAATTTCCATGTAAATTTTTTCTTTGTTCTTTTAGATTACTAATTTTTGCACAATAGTTTATTGTGGTAATTAGTAATTATCTTTTAGTTACCAACCGATTGCACAAGTGCTCAAGCAATACACCATTATAGAGTCTCAGTTCCGTTAATATTCCGTTCTGCAAAATACACAATTTTGCGATTATTTTTTAGTTTGGTAGATAAAGTTTTTTTAGCGAGAAGGGCACGTTAACTCTTAATTTAATAGACTTGTAATAATGTATTTTTAAGATTTTTTTGAAATTCTGAGAATGTTTATAGAACCTACAAAAACTCGTTTTTTCGTAGGCTTGTATTCGTGTTCCCTCCCTGGGTAGATAACAACCAGATATAGAATATATTATAGCCTTGTTCGCTGAATAATATTAACATTTATGATGATTCATAGACGTAAAGCTGACGCCTTAGAGTTAAGCGTAGAGAGTTCTTAGACAACGTTATACTACCTGTATACTCGTCTTTATTTCTTAGACTTAGAGTCATGATGGTTTTGAAGAATATTAGAGCACGTTTATGTTTAGAAATAAATAAATATAGATAAGCTCCATCGTTTTGCTAAAACTTAAATGATCAACTCTAAGCACAAATTATTTTCGAAAAACTGTATCTACGGAATAGAAACACTGAAAATATATAGCGCAATTTTATGGAGAAAAATAAGTACTTTTTATATCATTTTTTCTCCATTATATAATAGTTGTATTCATCAAAACATCAAATAAAAAACAAGATGGAGAGGAGAAAACTTGTTCACGAAAACATTTTATTCAGATTTTCTAGTTGAGATTCGATAAGTTAATCTACCATTGTTATTGTGAACATGCGCAGTTAACACTCAAATAAGTATATTTTTTTTTAAAGATTTTTCCTCAAAATAAGAAAATACAAAAACTTTGACAAAAAATATATAATGGGCTTAATATGTAAGCATTATTTTTACAAAACTAATTTTTCTCAAATAGATATGTGAAATATGAAATATGTATGGAGGTACAATTACCTTAAAATTCTGATTTTCTAAGAGGTGATGTTATATTTTTTAGGCTTCATAAAAATAGACTGGTATTAATGCTTTTTAAAATTACGGAAGCCGACGTATCAACAAATTTTATAATATTGTGTTTAGAATCTAAAAATGAAGATATTGTAAACTTATTTAAAAGACTGCTGAATAGAGCTCCAGGGAAAAAGTCAATATTTTCCATTACAAAAAACTAAAGGTGCTGCATTGTGTTTATTCAAACATTTATAATGTATTTAGCAACCTTTGTAACGTTTACAACCATAACCAATATTTTTTTACACAATTTTGATTCTACTTCCATTTGGTTTTCTATTGACCTACTCTGTCCATTCTCGTGAATTTGGTAAATGTAATTTCAAATAGCTAGCTATATCGCTTTACCCAGGCTTGGTGAATTACATTTGATATATGAAGCTTCACAGCTACTCTTGCAGGTGGTATTGCTTCAAGAAACACTTACTATATATTCATTTAAGTTGCAGCAAATATAGTCACGATAAACTTAATTTATAATTCTCAATTTCATCTTTGCAAGAACCCAAAGTAATCAGCTAAGAATCATCCTTGAGCTCCGTAAACCTCCGTTAACCTCCGTAAACCTCCGTAAACCTCCGTAAATCTTCATCTTTACAACACGAAGTACCGTAATATGTTATGATAGCTCTTAGCTATCAACGTTACCACCGTTTAACAAGAAAATTTTAAATCTTTGTACCGTCATAGGCCTTTAAGTGTGCTATGAATCAAATCTTTAATTTAATGATTTTCATCCTGTCAGGATGCGTGACCATAGCATTCTTGAAGTATTTTGTTCATTTATGTACTCCACTCATAGCGGTAAGTTTATGAATGTTTTCTCAAAGACAGAAATTTTCTTGAGCACATAAACAACTTTCTTACAATAAAATATTTTTCGTGAATAGAAATAATCGATGATATTTTTCAAGAATATGTATAGGATAATGTACTATCACGATTACCCGGCAAGTTAGAGTTGGCTTTGTATTTTTGATAAAATGTATTGAGTTTGTTGCAGTGTGTTTGTTGCAGTGAGTTTGTTGCAGTGTCTTTGACGCAGTATGTTTGTTACAGTGTGTTTGTTGCAGTGGGTTTGTTGCAGTGTCTTTGACGCAGTGTGTTTGTTGCAGTTTGTTGAGTTTAGATTGGATACTAAGTTTGTTAAAAAATGTGATTTTATTGTTGCTTTATTTTTGTGTTTGGCGCAGTGAGTTTAGTTGCAGTGGTTTTGTTGCAGTGTGTTTGTCGCGGGGTGTTTGTTGCAGTGGTTTTATTTTTGGTAGTGTCAGTCGTTGTTTCAACGGGCATATAAAGCTAGTCTATATATTAATACGCTAAGAGGTCTTAAAAGGGTAGTGTGACCTTAGTGGATTTCTTTCGCTGGCTCTTTTCCCTATTTAAATCGCCTAGAAAACATATAGGAAAATTTAAATCTTAAGAAGGCATTGTAGTGTACCTGAAAGTTATTTGTTTTAAATTAACATTGAAGCGAGTAATGGAGATAACGTTAATAAAATGTAACTGAATTATCAACATAAGGGAAGGCTCAACCGTCGATTCGACGGGCATATATAGCTATTCCTTTATATTAATAGGCTAAGAAATTTAAAATAGGTAGTGTGACCTCAGTTGATTTATTTGCTGGCTCTTTCCCCTATTTAAACTGCCAAAAAAACATATAGGAAGATCTAAAATTAATATAAATCTTGATAAAAAAATTACTTGATGATAAAATTTTCACTGAGTAATATTTTCTGGGTTTCATAAAATAACAACTGAATTAGAAAGAAAAGATTTTTTCACCTAACGTGCCTAGGTAGGCTATTATAGCATGTATTTATTGTTTTAACGAAAAAGAACGAGGATATTTTTCAACACGTGTTTATCTTCCTTGTGCTGTATCACTGTGCATCACTCTAGAATGAATAGGAGCCATCTCTTTGTTTGTTTTGAAAATGAGAAGCATTGAAAAAAAAAAAATTCACACAATCCTCTATATAATTTAAGTAAAAACGAAGGCAACCGTTTCATCTTTTTTTATCAGCTGATCGTAAAAACCTCAAGATGGCATGGCTACCAAATGGTTTCAGTTTTTTTCTTTAATAAAAAAGAACAAACTAATCAAAAAGGGAAATACTTGTCGAATTATTATCAATTTTTTTGTTTAAAAATGAAATAAAAACCAATTGTAAAAAATAAGCTATTAGTTTTAAGAGTATTATTTATTTCGTAATTTTCTCTATTTTCTCTCATTCTCTCTCTAAAAAGAACACACATCTATCTGAATCCAAAGGAAGCATGTTCTGTTTTAGTTGCGTTGGAATTCCAAACAAAAGAAGAAAAACCAAAAAAAGCAAAGACGTGTTAAAAACAAACGTACCTGATAACATATCGGATGGATTGGTTGGTGACTGGGTAGAAGAAAAAAATAGTAAAAGCTATAGCAGCGTTACCACATGCTACGAAAGCGACTTTAACTTTCGGCAAAGATCTAAAACTATGTACGAAGAACAGAATTCTGTTGTTTTGCATAGAAATCGGCCTAGAGCGTACACAGAAATCAACTCGAATTATGATAAAAAAAGATGCGAAAGCAGGAAATTTTCAGATATGTCTGGCAGTAGTAGCTCATATAGACCACGTTGTAACACGTTGATGACATTAAAGAAACAGTGTCAGTCCTCAATGTCTTTTAAATCGATCTTACAGACCATAGAGTATCAGAGAAGTTTTCATCAAACTTTACCAAACGTATATAAGGGGATATGTTTTCCGGATTCGTATTCGGAAAAAGACCGCTACTTTTTTGTGCAAAGTCAGAATAAACGACGCAACGCCACGGACATTCAAAACAAGGAGAAAGTTTCGGAGCTGTTGTATAAATATTGCCAAATAAAGGTTTTCAGTTCCAGTATATTGTAAAAATGCAATTTTCTTTAAGAAATCGGGTAGTGAACCATGCTGGTTTTTGTCGCGGTTAATATAATTTATTTAATAGTATTCTTCAAATTCCTTTTTATTGAAAAATATCCTACTTAACAATCCTTAAAATACGAACTATTGGTCTCACTTTTCGCTTAATGCGAAAAAAGTGAACAGTTAAACCGACCTATTGGATGAACAACTCTCTTGCAATAAAAACACTTTCAGTTAAAATCTATTAAGATGAAACTGTAATAAATTAAAATCTCTTCTATTATTGCTCGTCTCAAATTATCTATCGTTTAGTGAATATGCTCCAGAAGGGATTGTTTTCAAACAATGTTTTAATAACTATATTAAAAAAATACTCTTTCAATGATGAAATCTCTCGAGTTTTTTGTTCATGAAAATAATCAGTAATCAGACGATTGGGTATTTATTTTATACCTTAGTAGTGAGGATGCAATTTTTTATTGTAAGGTTACACCTAGAAAGCCGTATTTACTTCTTTAGAGTATTGAAATGAGTATTTGCTGATAACTGAAATAGCAGAAATGTTTATAGCATGATTTACACGTGACAATAACAGTTCATAATTGTTGAAAACTTGTGTTTAATAAGAAAAATAATCGGCTTTAACTCATTCTTTTTCATTCGTGTAGTAGTTAAATGTAGCTAAATTGTTTTTTTTGTAGCGTGTAATACACTTGCCTTCATTCTACTAATCGAGTCTTAAAAATAAAAAAATAAATAGAAAAAAAAATTAATTTTTTTGTGTATATTTACTTTTTAGGTTATGATTGTACTTTAGTTATTTATTATGAAGCATTAAATTCAAGTGTAAACCAATTTTTTTATTTTATTCTGGACACATATCCCCAATATTACTCTGACGTTTAAAATATATTTTCGCATTAAAATATAAGTTAAACGATTCGGGGCGAGAATTAGTTACTGCATACACAAAATTATGCTAGGGAATAAGAAAATCTACTTCACGACGTTTTCAAAAGGTAAGATAAAAATGAATGAACTCAATTAAAATAAATAAAATTTAGCTTCCGTTAATATTTGCAAGGTGATCCCTTTCTTCTTCTTACAATAAATAGTACTTATAAAAATAATTTTTGGTGTGTTATTTAAAAGCTCCACATTCCGTAAAATTCTTGTCATCTCAGGCAAGTTTTGTATCCATCCCATGGAAAACATTCCGTAAAATTCTTGTCATCTCAGGCAAGTTTTTGTATCCATCCCATGGAAAACATTCCGTAAAATTCTTGTCATCTCAGCCAAGTTTTGTATCCATCCCATGGAAAACATTCCGTAAAATTCTTGTCATCTCAGGCAAGTTTTGTATCCATCCCTTGGGAAACAGAAATAAACTTTAAATGTATCCGATTATACAGATAATAATGTTTCTTTGTTTTGTGCGTTTTTTTAAGCCTTCCAGAAGTCCTGATAGACTTATCATGAAGTCCTTGGCCCAAGGTCCTGGTATATTTAGGTGCTCCCATTTGTGCTACGTAGACGTTACTATAGAACGTTGAAATTATGATTTCATTATGATTATATTTCATTATTTCGATACAAAAAACCTAAAAAATCAGTAAATTGTGCCATTTAGTTTTTCTGAAATATAACTTAGCTGCAATTAATAAAGTAATCGGCTAGCTAACATAGAAGTTATATTGATATTTAAAAGAACCGTCAAAGTTTTTTCTTTCCTTTAAAAGGCATTTTAGCCTATGCAATTGCATGATCTTACGTTGACCTTCCAGTTTTGTAATAAAGGCAAAAATTAGGCAAGGTTATAATACCATTCCAAAAACAAACCATGAATAAAAAACCATGTTTTGCTTTTTTTCTTAAGAGATGAACCAAATATTCGTTTCTGCTCATCAGATAAAACACGATGAAATAAAAACAACGATTGTGGCATTTTGAGGGAGTTAAAAAATTAACTCTGTTAAAAATTCTGTTTGTTCTATTTCTCCAATAATATAAATCGGGCTGTAAGACATGCCAGCTTGGTACTCCAGTTTTATTACCATTTTTTAAAAACAGAGAAAAACCCACACAGAACAATTTGATCGTTAAACCGGCTAAGAAGAGGTCTTGTTCGGATAAACCAAGAAAAACAATAAAAATCCAATTCTTCCCGCGAGTTTTGGCCAGAAACTTTAACAGTTAGTTTCGAAACTTTTAGTAGTTGTAGGAGTTCAGTATGGATTGCATTGCATAAACCTTGAAAATTTTATTGATAATTTTTTTTTTTAATCTCAACTTTGCTATAAACTACCAAACAATAAGGCGCAATAGAAACTTTATTAATTGTACACTTCAGTTTTAATAGCATGAACTAATGTTAAAATAATGAAAAAAACAAACTTTTAACGACCTTTTCAACATTAAAATGTAGCGATTATATATAAGCCAACGAACAACATCTAGTTCTAAATCCATTACTACCTGCAATTTTTCAAAGAATAACGATTCAGGTTTACCTAGAATAACTTTTTCTTGTAAACTGTTACAAAAAATACGTTTATAGATGCTACGTGAGATATTACAGAAGGTGACTGTAGCCACTGTAGCGCCAGTTTGACTCTATACGAAACTAGTATAATATGATAATATTTTTTTACGAAACAAAACTTCTACTTTACGAACTTGACATTGCACAAAACTATACTGTTGTTTAGCCTAATACTAAAATCTAGAGTAAAGTCATGCGAGTTTCGGAAGCACTTTTTCTCTATTCACTATGGTTTATTGATTGATTCTCTAGGAAAATAAGTTCCTTGGTATAAACCAAACAAAAAGAGGCAAAATTAGAAAAAATTATTGCGACTCCGAACACTGTAACCATGTGACATCAGCATTGAAAAATAATTAATTTCAGTTAAAATTTGTGTATTTAGTCTTCTTGATTGATCAAGCAATAAGATTAATCAAAACTTCTGTTCAGTCAGTTTAATGATCATATTGCTTTAAGTTTCGTAAGATTTACATAGGGAAATTAGGAGAAACGGGCATAAAGGATCGGGAAACTGGTAGAAACAACTGGAAATCAGGAAGAAACGAGAGGAAACAACCAACTCGTACTCAACGAGTATAACTTAATTTTAAGTTATTTTTGTTAAGTTTGTACCTGTCGTACTCAAGTTACCCGTCATAAATAAATTTGTTGAAGAAAACATTTTTCTAACACATATTTTTGGGTTAGTATCATACTTTGTAAGAAAAGTAAAGAAGTTTTCGTAATATTGAAACAAGTTTAATCAAACTTCTTCGCTTCACTTTCTAAGTTTGATTGAAAAAAAAATAAAACATTAATGTTATCCAACTAGTGCAGTTGGAGTTTAACATTGACAGAACAAGATTTTCGCACAACCAGGCTCCTTCGAAGAAAAAATACTTGTCTACTTATGATTTTGACTTTAAAGAGTCATTCCTATCCTTCCTATTGGATACACCTATTTACAAAGCATCTACCATTATGGATTTCACTTTTCTATCCTTGTTTCAAATTGTTTCTCCTGTTTTCTTTTCGCTTACCCTCGTTTCACCTTTCTTTTACACTAGTTTCCCCTCGATTTCCATTATAGATTTCGCATTAAAGTTTTTGGTCTTTGTAGGCTTATTTCTGTTTTTAAGAGATGCAAATTTGAAGAATTCGTTAGTATGTCTAAAATATCCACATGTTTTAGCCCACGAGTTAAAACAAATGTTCGATTTACCTCTTAAGTAAAAAAGCAAATCATAGTTTTATGTTATCCTTAAGGTGTCTACTTTTTGTAATGTTTTGTGTCTGAATCCGTAGCTTCTGTACGAAATTCGGAGGTCAAAGTAAGGCCATATAACTTATAGCAAAGTTTAATTTTTAATTAGGAAAAGTTTATAAGGATTTCATTGAAAAGTAAACATTTTGACTGAACTTTGAACGACTTCTTTAATACTGGTATATCACTGTAAAAACTCTACAAGTTTATTCATGGTATGTTACATTCAAGAATAAATTAAATAATTTATGTAAGAAGCTATATTTTATTTCATTATAGCATCCATCTTTAACTATCGCTTTGAAAAAATGTAATAGCATATCTTTTTGTTAATGCTGTGACTAATTCTCCCTAACAATCTTTTAACTTTGAATTTGTATTATGTGTAAAAATGAGTTGACTCTAAAAACTGTTCCTTTTCTTTAGCCACACTGAAAAACATTTAAAAATAAATATATAATGGGAATACCTGTCTAAAATAGAATAAAGAAATGGCTCACACCTTATACCAAAGTAGTAGTAAAGAGAAAAAGAGTACAAACAGAAGGAGATTTAATTAATAAGATGGGGATGAGTAGACACTATAAAATTTGTTCGTTGAAATAGTTTTGAGAGTTGCGATGCACGTTTAGGACACGTTTTTTTAATTTCCTTTTAGCTTTATTACCTATTTTTTAACGGCTAATATAATCTACTTTATCCGTTTCATAAATAGCATAAAAATTATGTTGTTGATCATCGCCTTTAATTATTTCCTTTCAAATATAAAGATGCAGATAGCTATTTCGTGCCTCCATATTTGTAGTTGTTAAAATTATTTATTCCGTCAGAAATGAAAAATAAGTAATGTAATGAGTAATGGGTTGGTTGTATTAGTGACTCTTGCCTGCAAATGAAAAAAACTTTTACTTTATTGAAAATAATTTTGAGAAAATGTTTATTTTTGTGATCACAAATGTTGGAGCACACTGTAGAAGGGCTACGCAAAAAAAACTTTGTCACTATGACAATTTTACGGCAACCGATTCGTATCAATAACAAAACACTGAAAAAAGCACCGACCATGTAGCAAAGGAAAGTAAATATAAACTTCAAAGCATTATGGTTTGTTTTAAACCAATATATGATATAACTAAATATATGTCAATAAAAATAACTCACAATGATTTAAAGTTAAGCACTATATAGTATGAATACATTTATGTAAGCGCTTCTGTGTCTCAAAGCTTAGTAATCATTTATGCATTTTATAATTAAATCTATAAAGAATTGCCTGTTTTACAGTTAGCTAGCTAGTCAGTGTTAGTCAGTTATTTTTCCAGCGTTTTACAACTTTACATTCTTAAATATAATATATATGTTTATCTTTTTTATAAATACTATTTATGTTATGAACAAATCAAATGCAAATGTTGGTGTGATGCAAATGTTTGTGCATGCATCTCCATACTCACACAGATATCTGTATCTGTGTGAGTATGGAGATGCATGCACAAAACGTATCAAAACCTTTGATACAATTGTTCTTGAATACAATACAATACAAACCAAAACAATTGTTGAGACGTATGTTTTTTAATTAAGAGTGGTATTCACACTGTTGTTTATAAGAGAAGGTTATTATATCAAAATTTAATAGCAGGTTGTTATATTAATGGTACTTTCTCTGTTTCAACAAATAAAGTCCAGGTTTTGATATTAATTCATAATGAAGATTAACACTCACACTTCAACTAGATTTCTTCAAAACTTTAGTCATATATGACCCCATATGACCCCAGTGAAATGGTTTGATACAACTATTCACAAAAATTGCATCTTTGTCATTAAAACTTGTCAAGAAAGGTAAAAAGCAATTCATAATCTTTATGTCTAAGAGTAACAGTCTTTAGTGGCTTTGTCAATTGTGTGGCATTATAACTTTTTATTTATTTATTTTTATTTTTATTTATTTATTTAAACACATGTGGTATGTTTGGTTTAAACTGTTAAACACAGTTAAACAGTCAAAGGGTTTTGTTCTTGAATCTGACACCCTTTATTTTAAAAGTCTCTTTTTTTATTTGATACTCTTTTACACTATCAAACAGAGCTTATATCACTTAACATGTTATAAAAGAGGGTCTGCTGGTTGAGCATTGTTGTCTTGAATTGATATGATGGGGAGGCTAATGATGGGGAGGCCAGTTGTTTCATATAGTCTTTTACTTAAAATTAGCTTTTTCGTTTATAGTTATTTTTATAAAAGAAAAAGTGCAGATTTCATTTCTAAAACAAAAATTTAAAAAGTTTAGAAAGTCTAATAAAAGATTATTTTTTACTTATTTAGTAAAACAAAGAACTTTGTTATCATAAATTCCAGATCTTTCGCATAAAGTTTCGAAAACATTAGCACATTCCAGAATCCTTTGTTTGCAAATAGCTCATATAATGGATTAAAAATGCAAAAACTAATTTAAAAAAATTCTTTACTTATTTTATGTTATTTTAGTTGAAAAATAATTGATATATACAAGCAGTCTCGACATGGTCATTTTTGGATTCCAGTTATAACATCTTAACTTTAAATTGTCATGGCATTTTGGGATAACCCTCAAATGGTAATTGATCACATCAGGCATTCATGTGTTACAAGTGACGACACAGGTAATGATATTATTTATATGTAGCAACCTTTATGTTGTGTTTTAGATTTAACCATAGTTTTTAAAATACCATTATTCAGACTTGTGAATCAAGGTTGGCTGACCTAAAGCTGGTACCTCATAGTCAATGCCATCAAAAGCGTCAAATATTATATATCTTTATTTGCCTATCTTATCTTTAATTTTAAAGGGATTCCATGGTGTTAGGACATTTTTATTTCAGATTAAAAAAGAGCTTTAAAAACTGAGATCAACCTTTTTTATTTCATAGAAAAGCTTGTTTCTTTCTCAAGATATCTTAATTCAAATTTACAATTCAAATAAAAAATTCACTTATTTGTGATGTCCAAGGTTGCTTTGCCTGGTGCACAAAAAAGGCTTTTACTTTGAAGTGAATTTGTGGCTGATTATGGCTGTTATGTCATAATGAAAACATCAAACACTGATAACCAGAGAACAAAAAAAGATTTTCGGATGAAACAAAAAGAACTTTCCATAAGTTTTAAAGCTGTTTATAATATATCAAGCCCAATTTTTATTGTCAGCCTGGAATGTTTTTATTTATTTTGTGTCAAAAATATATTTTTAAAATTTGGGATCTGGGATTTTGAATATATATAGTTTTTAACGAAATTTACAAATTTAGGTATTTTTTCTGTTTGCTAGGTCAGGATTTTGAAATTTAAAGGATTTTTAAGTTGGCTTTGAAACCATCATTTTAATTTTGAAACTATAGAAGGTATTTTTTTTATAAACAAAAAGAATCTTAGTTAAATTTATTTTTGAATTGGTGTATTGAAAGAAATTTTTCTGCATTCACTCCAACGTAAACAAAGGAAAAATCTGTCAACTAATTTTAATCACATTTGCACATAATCAAACAGTATATCCAAAAATACTTATTTGGTTTCTAGTGCCTCTTATGTTCTTATATATTTCAAGTTATATATCCATCTGTTTTAAACAAAAAGGATGAACTCTGATAACTAAAAGCCATGCTACAAAGTCATTGATTTTCAAATTTCGTAGTTGTTATCAAATTTTCATTTTTTCATGTTTTACTTTTTTTGTATTTAAAACTGTATTATTAAATGAAAAGATTAAAATTTGAATAGAAACTTCATTGCTTGAAGATTTATGGTGAACCTAGTAATCTCTGGTAGTTAATATCAATTAAGAAAATAGACCAAAAAGGTTCTGGTATTAAGAATTTCTCCATTTCAGGAACAACTTGAAGTGTCGAAATTAAATTTTTTAAATTTAGAAATTTGGGGAAGGTCAAATTAAATTATGAATTTTTTTCTGTTAATTTGACATGAACCTTCATCTTTATGGTTTAAACTTGCATATGCATTTCTTACCACTTATATTATTTTTTTAATAATCAGACATCATGGAAGATCTTAAAAGATCTTGTCAAGAATGCTAGTAAATTTTTGTAATTATTGTAACGTTGAATAGCAGGGTTTGACAAATCGTGTATGTGGGTACATTACATACAAAAAAACCTTTCTGTTTTGCTCTGCTTGTACATGGACATACTTACATTGAGTATATCACATGTACGTTAAGTAACAACACAACTTGCTAATAAATCTTTCACGTACGCATATTTTCGTTTTTTATATGTATGTTAATAAAAACCATTTCTACAAAATAAAGAAAGTTTAATATTTTTACAAATTTATTTTAAAAAAAAATCCTTTTTATAAATTGGTTGTTTGTTTACTTTTTATATTCTCTTATTTGTAAAGTAACACCTGTCTCTTCCCTGTCCAGAATGTAGACCTTCTAAAAATATCTTTTTAAATAAATTACATAGCATTTTAATTGTGCAAAAGTAATTAGCTTCAGTAACAAAAAATTACTCGATGTTTATAGAGATCCTGTTAAGGGTCAGGATGAAGGGGTATTACCATTGTTATAAATAACGTTATCAATAAGCACGATCAACTCTGCACACAAAGAAGGATTTTCATGCATTGAACAAACAAAAAATTGATCTAAGAACTGTTCTTACATATGGGAGACTCAACAAATTATGCGTATTAGTATTGAAGGTCCAGCCCCTCAAGAATTTGATGGAAAATTATAAACTCTTGTAAGGCTATTATATATCGCTTCATACTTATCGTTTCCTCAAAAAATATTTACCTTCCTCAAAAAATGTTTTTTGCACATACACTTATACATTTAAAGTAGTGTGCGTGACATGTACAAAGTGTTTTTCTTTGCTGTATGTTCACGTGCAGGTTTTCAAGACGATTTGTCAAACCCTGAAAAGAATATTAGCTATGTTGCGTTATGCTTATCTTTGCTTCTTTTGCTGATCTTTGCCCCTTTTGTTGATCTTTGCCCCTTTTGATTATCTTTGCTCCTTTTGCTGATCTTTGCCCCTTTTGCTTATCTTTGCCCGTTTTACTGATCTTTGTCCCTTTAGCTTATCTTTGCACTTTTTGCTGATCTTTACCCTTTTGGTTATCTTTGCCCTTTTGCTGCCATAGCACATACTGATGAGATCTCTTCTTCTGTACACTTAGTTCCTTTATTAATGTTAACAAGGTAAAATAAATGATTGAAATGACTGCAATTTTCAAGAATTGAACATCAGACAAATTGAGAGGTTTTAGAACTAGGTTTGTTTCAATTTTGAAAGACATTCTTGTGTATGGTTTCTTATTTTGGTCAAAACTTTTTACTATCACAAATTCCTTAAAATATATGGCTTAATCACTTTTCTTTGAAATTTGATGAAATATATCGAAAGCTTGCTGATAAACCACAATTTTCAGAAATTTATTTTGTATTAAAAAGGTAATGCAAAAAAGATGAAAGGATTGGTTGATTTTTTATCAGTTTTTTTCTATTGTAAATGGTTATTTTCATACAAAAAAAAACAGAAGAATGTATTGTCCCAGTTCCTAGAAAAGTTGGTTACATACAAGCAAATAAAACAGCTATATAATATCCTTGTTTAAATTTTTCCAAAAATAACACTTGCGATAATTTGCAAGGGTATTTGTACTTTCTAATTTTTACCAACTGTATATGAATGCAGTTTATTGTTAGTGAGATTAAAACCCTGACCAGATAATATCAATGTTCTGTTGTAGGAGTATCAGAAATGGTTATTGTTAATGATGAAGCAGATATTACTCAATCAAAACGTA
Source organism: Aglantha digitale (assembly GCA_031471615.1). Classification (NCBI taxonomy): domain Eukaryota; kingdom Metazoa; phylum Cnidaria; class Hydrozoa; order Trachymedusae; family Rhopalonematidae; genus Aglantha; species Aglantha digitale. The sequence goes on from JAUELD010033275.1 coordinate 29,069, forward strand.
AAAAGTTCGAAGATGAAATGTATGTTTGTTTAAGTATATTATGTTGTTGTTTTTTCTTATATTTTGTATATACAGTTTTAGAGTGTATAAATGTTTTTTGTTGTGGAGTTTTAACAATGTTTTTTTTTTCAACTTCTAATAAGCAACAGGACAGATTTTCATCAAAATTCTGTTCTAATTTGTTACTGAGGCACCCAAAATTTTCTGTATACTCCTCATAGTCCTAAATTCAGATTGCCTATCTTGCCTAAATTCAGATGTCTATCTTCTTCAAAAATGTCCAAAAATGTCATTATTATAATTGTTATTTATTTTTTCAATGTTATTTTATGTCAGAGTGTCTGTCAGAGTGTTTTGTCAGAGCTAGAGTGTCAGTTAGAATTTTTTATTTTTTTCATTTCATGTTTTTGTGTTCTCATTATAGAACTGATTTTCCTGACTACTCTCAATCTTTTGATATTGCTGCCAGTCCAGGTGTAATGGGGAGAACTCCAAAGTTTAATCATCATGACAAACAAAGAAGAAGGTACAATTTCTGCTCCTGTTAGTTCATATATCAACTTTATTCAGAAAAAAGGGACGCCAAGCCATTAAGACAAGTCATGCTTATATTAAAGGGACTCCAAGCTGATCAGACAAGTTGGGCTTATTTAAGGTTGTGATGTTATCAAGGTTGGTTATCTGGTCTGGTACCAAGAAAGTAAATTCACTTTGAATTTCACAAAACTTGGCATTTCGAAATAGCTTAAAAAATGAAAACTTTGGATATTGATAACTTGAGAACGAAAAATGATTTTTTCATGAACTAAAAATAATTTCCATGATTTTTAAAGCTTTTTAATATAAGCACAACTTGTCTTATAAGCTGGGGTTCCTATCTTGTCATATCTTGCACAAAGTTGAAATTGTTATGCAAACACAGCAAAAAAGTTTTCAAGTTTTACCCAAAAATGAATAATTCAATATGAATTTTTCTAACAAACCAGTTTTCAGAAAACTAAAGAAAACTAATTTGCCATGTCAAATTTTTCATAATGTCAGTTTAGTTTGCCACTATTTTATATTTTGTTGCTGTTCTTTTTGTAGTAAGCAAGAACACCAGTGTAAAACAATACGCTGGAATGGTCAGGTTGAAAAACTATCAGGTATGTTCATCTATACCCTTTTACTGCCAAAAGTGATTATAAGATGGGGCCAGTTAAAATTGTAGTCAGAAATAACCCCTGCTATATTGATTGTGGTGGTTGTTAATAATAGTTATACTTTATTGGCATGCTCTTCTCTTTATTCAGCAGTTTTTGTTATTATTTATAAAAGGAAAACAAAAGGTTCTTTTACATCTATTATGAACTTGAATTTTAAATTTGAAAAACCAGTGGGGTATCTACAAATAAAAGTTTTTTTGTAGCAAAGACTTAGGATAACCAGGTGTTAACTGTTCTTAGATTATGATAATTATTTTTCATTCTTGGTATAAAATGTCTTGGTTTTCTGGAAATGTTTGTATCCCATACTCATATAAAAGTTGCCATCAAAACCATGTTAAATCATAAGTAAAATTAAATCTTTCATAGAGGAAGAACGATTTATCTATTTCCCCGAAAAATTGAAAGATGCAATTGTTAAAGAGCAAAAAGCTAAAAGTTTTGTATCTGGTTTAAGTATGTTGTTGAAAGAAACATCGAATGCATCAAATAGTTTCGTTGAATATGCAAAGTTTAACGGAAATGTAAGATTATTTGCTTTGTTGCTCCTTTAATTCACTTTTGTTTTGCTGTCATCTTTTTTAAACAAAAAACTAATTTTCAATAATTTATAACTGTTTGGTTTTACAGAAATCCCTTTACAGTATCGTAAAAATGTACAGTAGTTGAATAAAATCTAAATACAGTCAAACCTGTCTTCCCGGACACCTCTATAAGCCGGACACCTGCTTATGACGGACACTTCACAGACCGCCCAACCTATTTTCAATGCATTTTGACCTTTATAAGCCGGTCACCTGTCTAACGCGGACAGCGATATTATTCGTCCAGAAAATATACGCAATCTATTTAAGACGGACAAATTAATCTTTAATCAAGTTTTATTTTAATACTTCTTGATACACAAAAAGCTACTTTTTTTTGTATTTTGTCAAAAACCAAAAATTTGTCACATGGTTTACGCATGTTATAAAATAGATATCAAATAGTAAAGAAATAAACTTGTTTTTTGACAACAATATAATTATTTTTTATTCAAATTGAAAAAATAAAAATTGTTCTTATACAACAAAAATTCTTTTAAAGCTGACGTTTTTTAAATTGAATAAAATAAACAGGTTAGTCCATTGCTCAAAGCTTTTTAAATAAAAATATTATAAAAAATAATTGTTCAGTAGCTGGTGTTTTATTTATCACTTAACAAAGAAACTCATTTAAACATAATTGAAAATACCAAACTATGAACCAACTAA
>JAUELD010033276.1:0-13969 GCA_031471615.1 Aglantha digitale
TTTAAAAACGCAACTTTAAATAAGAGACTAATATTTTCTATAGGAATGGTTTCTATGCTCTTGACAAATAGCAGGAGCATAAAATCCCCCCGGAAAAACCCCTCCGTATAAATATTTTTGATAGAAGAAGAAATATTTTATTTATGTAACAACAACGTTTTGCAATTCAAAATCCGTAGAAATTATAATATTTAAAAAGAAATACCGATGAGCAACAAAGGAGATGACGAAATATTAAAAATAGTCTAACGGCTCCCCTGAAACGAATAATATTTAATAATTATTTTAAACATTTTGAAAACACATAACAACGCCATTTGAAGAATACATATTGAGTTCTTTGGTTGTTTATTTATAGCTTTTTAAGAAATTTTTTGAAACTGATAGTAGAACCAAAATCAGAAATACAAGGGTTGTCAGTAATTTTGTTCCAGGCCTTGACATCATTAAAACACAGAGATAGTTCACCATATTTTTTAGATTCAGCAAAAGGTAGAGAAACCGATTTCGATTGCTACTTAAAACATGATTAAGAGATTTGAAAAACAGTTCATTGAAATTGAAAGGTCCTTTTTATATAGCTGGTGCATAAATGATAATACACAATATGAAAATAGATCATCTACTTTTAATATATTTAGAAGAAAATACAAAGGTATATAAAACATATGTTATAAACGTATGATTGGTTCTGTGGTACTTGGTTCTTCGTTCAAATTATTATTACTTCAACCAACAAAATTTATATAAAGTAAACACTTTATCAAGTGTAATACCTGATGACTAACTAAAACCGTAGAAAAATGCATTTATAAATAAATATGTAAAAAAATGAATAAATAGACATCAACGGATTAGTTTGTAACCAAATAACACTTATTTAAAACGCCGAGTTACAGAGTTAATTTATATGCAACTTATATCTTGTCTAACCGAAACCAGCCTAAAAGTAGTCTATGTTATACCTTATATAAAATATGCAAAAAAGAATCCCCCCCATATTTGTTATATGAAATATTAATATCAATAAAGTATACACTCATAAAACTCTTTTAACTTTTAAGAAAACATCGATGATTATGATTCACAATGATGTGCACCTTAGAAGTTGTTCATGTTTTTATGGTTTTTAATCTAAGAAATCTAATATCTACAATAGTTTCATGTATATAGCATAGTTACGTAGACCTTTTCTAGATGTTCTGGAGAAAGAATTTTGATTTTTGAAAAAAATTGGGTTGTTTTTTTGCGGAGGGATTATTTGGGGGGGAATTTTTCTGGGTTTTTTTTCCGCGGGGATTTTTTCCTAAAACCGTTTTTTGCGTCATTATAAAATAAAAACTATTTAGCCTACGAAAATTGAAAAGAATCTATTATTTATAAAGTGATATTGTAAATATTTTTAAAAAAATTATGTTGCACAAAAAAATAAGTTTGATAAAAAACATCTCTTTTTCTATACCTGTATCCTTAAGATCATTAGCATAGACATTTTCATTAATTTTTCATACCGTTTTAAAACGAGGCGAAGCTTGTAGTAATTCCCATGTGGCTAATGTTTAATGGTATTTGTACTCAGAACGTATACTATACAATTATTTCTCCTCATATACAAAAGAATTTTCTCTCCTTCGCAGATATTAACGAAAAGTTCTATTTTTCATCTTCGTGTTCCACGCTAGCAGGGGAAGTTTGAAATTGCCTTTAAGAAATCTTCATCCGTGAAATATTCATTTTATTTTGGCTATTCAGACCCGTAACCAAAAGCCGTATAATTAGAAATTTGGGAGCAATCTTTTCAATATCTGCAAAAAATAGTTTTCAATTTAGTGAGTGTCTGTTTTTATCTCTGTGAAGTTATAGTGATTTAGACTGATTTAAATATAACTAGGAAATTTACATTAATCATATAATACCTATGAATACTTTGAGAAATAATAAAATATGTAAGTATACCTGTATGTAAGTAAAAGTATAGAACAGGTCTGTCTCTATCTATGTGACAGTGTTAATAGTAATAATATCATATCGTAAATATAGTAAAAATATAATTTCTTCACTATTTTATAGGTAGGTAAGATGTATATACATACATTACGAATAAGTTGTCTAGAACTCCAACAAGTCATTCCACAAGGCACAGACATTATAATGGGTATCCGCTTAGTTGTTTTAGGTATTAAATTTAGCAATTTATAAATTAGTTTTCTTTAGATATTTTTGTTTTCTCTTGTAATTCTTCTGTGATTAGTTTTATTTCATAAATTATGCAGAAAGGCCCGCTTGGATCTAATTATTTTAATTAAACTACTACAGTCCGAATATTTAGAACAATGTCAGTTTGGGAATTTTATAACTATTTCTTGTTACTCCTTTTGTTATTGATTAGTTTTACTTCAAAACTTATGTAGAATAATATGGCCTGTTTCTGCAAGTTCGCCGATCGGTCTGCAAAGCTTTCATTATTTACTTTTATATTTGGGATATTTTCAAATTTTTTAAAAAGCGTACTTAATTGTACATTGTACTTAAACCAAGGGTCATTTTGTTATCTGGACTGTTTAATACACTAGCCAATTATATTTTTATGAAATTTGTTATAATGATTTTATTTTTTGCGTAGTTATAGTTACTACTTACTTGGTTATAACCTACTTAGTTTCTTACATTTCATGTTCGCCACATGTGACATAACTTTATGATTTTCAACCAAAATAAAAAATATTCTTTTCTCTAGAGAGAGATCATTATTCCTAGCATCTTTCTTTATATTTTAATTATATAATAAATGATAATTAAAAATTTCTTTCAACGCAAATTCTCATTGCTCTTACGACGCTCAAGCTATTGTCAACCTGGACTAACTTCTTCCTGTAAGTTGTTTCCGTGAAAATAGTTTTAGTACTTAAGGTGCTCTTTTAAACATCAGCACAAAAGCATTTTTCATACGAACGCAGAGATGTCTAAGCATACTGTGCTTCTTGTTTCAATTTAAAAACATGTCACCGCAAATAACGAGCTACCAGATGCAGTTTATTTAATAATTGTAATGCCACAATTTGCGTAATAACATGTTAAAAAAATACTGCTCATAAAGGTACGAATTCGTTATCTTTTCTTGCAACGAATGTTTGTGACATGCTTCATACTTAATACTTTTGCAGTGTAGCAGTTATCAGGTATGGTGAGCTGTAAGAAAGACATTGAATAATTTAATCCCGGCGACGAGCAAAAAAAAATACATTATGAAAAATATAAAACATATATACATTGTATCTCTTAATAAAAAATCATGTTACCTTCAATTAAATGCAAATAAAAAAGGTTGCTTTAGGGCTAGTGTTACCTGTTGTACATGTACTCTTTAAAAGACAAAAAAAAAAGATTTTTTAAAAAAAAGTTTAAACAAAAGTGATTTTTTCATTTTGACGACCACGTATAGTTTCGCCGTGCAAAAGTTTTTCTTTCTCAGGCGTCGGTATAACGTTGCTTTGAAATGACGTGGAAACGGAACGGCTAACTGTATTTTCGTTTATCTTTTTTTTAACACCTAAAGGGTAGGACATTGTGCGATTAGCTTCGCTGGCGCGAGGAGATAAATCATAATCGACGATATCCACAGAACCGAGTCTTTCAGCTCTGCTACGACTTTTGCAGATATTCAACGCAAGGTCTGATCGTTTTAGGTTTTGGTCTATATCATTGTACGGAACCGCGTCACAGGACCCATTTTGTATTAGTTTATTATTGCTATTGGGAATGAGGTTAGTATCTTTAGGCGATACGGCAGAAATAACGTCATATTCTAACTCGCGTAAAACGTCACTTTCATTGAAAACATTAATAGGATACGGTCGATGATTGGCTGATTTAGTTCTCGGAAGACTTCCATTCATACTGGAGTTAGGTTCACAATTGTCGTAGCTATTAGCTCGAAGTCTTGCAGGTGCTTTATTAACACCAACACTAAGACCAGGCGGAGCGGAATTTTCTTTACACAAATTACTTTTGTTAAATGAACCAGAAGTCAGTAAGGAGTCGCTACGAGATAACTCGAGTAAAGTATCATGACTATCAATGCTATCGTAAGATAAGGTCGTGGTTGCACTGACTATACTTAAATCTTGACTGATGTAAGAAGAGTTAACTAGTTGTTGATCAGGAGTAGCCATGTCTCGCCAACTCCGAACTGAATACAAACTCGGCTGTACACTATTCAAGGTGTCGTTAAAATTCGTGTTATCTTTCGAATCATCGTCATGGTTACTTTCGATTATTATAGGAGATGCCGGATATTTTAAAGAAGTTATATGTGTTGAATTGTTCGTTGTTTTAAGAGCACTCCTTGTAGTTGCAGGGGTGCTACTGCTCACTTTAAGGAAATCAGGTAGCTCGATATCTTTGGGCAACATTCCACGCTGGTCGTCCAGTCGTCCGCTTTGAGACTTGCGCAGTACGCTCATTAAAGCTAAAAAGAATAAGAATGATTTATTAGTGGTGCTTTGTACGGTGAAACTACACTATAAATAAAGAACTGCACAAAAATTGCTAAAATCTTTCGGTGCAGGTATGATTTCTCGTATTCGGCCTAAGATATCCGGCTGTCATTTTACACCATATAAGGACATCTGACTTCTTACAAAAGCATTTGGTACGACTAATTAATGGGTAATGAGAAATATGCGTGGTCTGCAGGTAGGGAAGAATATATAGGATTATATTATAAGGGAAAGCTAAGTTATGCTATGAATTCGTTCGTACAGATACTAGCCGTGCTTATTTCTTACCATTAGCACCGTCGTCATCAGCAGATTTGGTCCGCCCTAATATTAGATGTTTCACTTCCACGCTTAGCTTTCGCGTGAACGTTTCTTCTGGTTTAGGACGGTCTTTTTCAACTCGATTGCGCTCTAAGGTCGAGTTCATTTTTTCTAGTTTAACTTTATCTTCTTTGAAACTACTGGATCGAAATCTTCTGAAGGAGGAACGCAAATCTTGCATTGGCGGTTTTCCTATGTCCGAATTTTGACGTTCTAGGCGGCAACAAGAAACTTATTGATACAAGGTCTGACACAAAGTAACTAAAAAATGAAGTTATATAAAAATACCTATTTTTTTCGGCAGCAATCTGGTAACAAGTCTTTTATTTTCTGCTTCACTGATATTTGAATCAAGCGCTAAAGTGTTTCGCGTATTTAACTAAATTAAATACCAAGTAATACAACAGCAAGTAAGTATAGGAATAAATTAAAGGGGAAGTGAGGGCAAAATCAAAATGCTACATTTTTTATTCATTTCATTGATCTTATAAAATAAGACTGTTTCCCAAAAATCATAACTTTTCATTAATTTTTAAGGAAATTATAGGCTTTTAAACTTCAAAATATCTATGTTGGTGAGGTCACTGATGCGAAACTGTTTATTTTTGACATACGCAATCAAAACTGTAGAAATACAATGATTGGCGTAATCATCAAGCGATAAATTATTTTTGTTTGTTTACACAAAAGATTTTGAGATTATACGGTAAAAGCCAGGTAAAGATTATACGGTAAAAGAAAAGTAGAAAAAGAATCAAACAGTGAGACATTTGTTCATATTAATTGTTTACGTTTCGAATTTCTTTAATTTCTTCATTTTCCTCACATGCACAAGCATTAGTGTTTTCTTTTAAATTTTAACCTGGGCACCTCAATTAGAACCTTGGCACATATATAACGATTAAAACATATCTTATTGGATAAGAAAGTTTCAGTCAATTGATTACAAAATATTTACAAGTTTTAAAACTCATACTTAGTACAATGGTTTGGTGAATTTTCACGTCAAAGAATCAATTGCGTAGAGCATGCTTTCTTAATATAAAAATAAAACACATTTTTCCATGTTTACTTTCATAAGAAGAAGATATTGTCAAAAGTTACGCACATTGGTTTGTTTATTCGACAAAGAAACATGTCACATCAGCTACGTCACAGCTACGTCAGCTTAGTCACGTGACTTTACAAAACTGTTTATTTTTAGCTATTTATTTTTGACTTTTTATGGATTTTGGAGTAGTTTAATGTGAACACTTGTGTTTAATTTCGGAAGGTGATCATTTTAAGTCAAAGTTGTTTGCTTGCCCTCACTTCTTCTTTAAGTTTATTCGAACGGAAAATTTGAAATTTGCGGGATTTGAACCCAAGACCATATAAGAACTAGCACATGTAAGAACTAGCACTAGAATTGAACATAGCACTAGAATCGCATGCTCGTGGGTTCAAATGCCAAATGTAGGTCCTTGGGGGAGCAGTATAGTAATAATTCATATCTATCATATTTAAGCTTACAAATGTGATAGAATAATCTTCAATCTGGAAACCATTTTTTCTTAGAACAGGTTGCAGCACATCTTTCAAGGTCTTCTTAGGATTGGCTTTGATACCCACAGATCTACCGTTAGGTAAGTCGAACCTAGCACAAAAAAGGAGTCAGTCATTAAATTATATCCTGCATCTCTTACAAGCTAATTTACTAATAAAGTATTATTTCTTACCTGAACAGAATTCTCTTCTCCAGGTAAATAACGTTGTCTTGAAAGATACTTATGTCGCCGTCAGGATTCGTTACCTAAGTGAAAACAGGCAAAACAAATAAGAGAAGAAAACTGCATAAAAATTCACAAATATAACATAAAAAAACATGCTCAAAAAACAAGAATGAATAACTTTATTAACCTGCCGATTTTCTCCAATAGTTATGTCAAAAGATTTCATGTCGATATTTTTATGTTCGCAAACATCTTTTAAACTTTGCCTTATGGTATGACCACGCTGTGCAACCACCATAGTAGATGTGCCATCGGGGAGGTGCACTCGAACAAATGAACACTTCGACTTTGATTGAAAGCCTTCCCATAACTAAAACGAACATAAAAACTTGACCATCTAAGTTTAACAGCATCATCACTACATTTTACCATGCTTCGTAATGGAAACCTACGAGAATTGAAGTACCTGACTATCTTTTCGTAAGAGGCCATTTGAATCAGGCGACGATAAATTTTTTCGACAAAATTCTTCCACAGCACTTAACGAAGAAGAACGCTCTAAACAGAATTTATTTCATTCGTATCGATGTTGTAGTATTACAATGTCACTTTAATTGACAACTAAGAGAATCTTTACCTTTGCGTAATTTCTCATGCTGATATGTCGGTCCTTTCGCAACTTTAGCTGAAAGACAATGCACAACCAACTGTTACTATGGTTACACAAACACATCATTGTTTTTTAATAAGCTTTCATTTATACGGTGCAAGAATTCCACTAACACTTGAGACAGAAATAGAATCAAAAGTTAAACATCTCACCATTTCCTTTACTTAAAAAGTTTAACAAGTTTTTCTTTCTATCTTGGGATTCATGCAAAGATGATTTTGATTTTTTCAACCACGCTGACTGGAAAAATTTAAGGAAATACAAATAAGGTTACAGACAACACAAATACTGAACAAAAACTATGAGAATATTTGAAAATAAATGAATACAGTTGAAAGTAGAAGAGCCAAATTTTGAATCATTACTTTTTTTCTCAAGTCTGCATCAATATCATCCTCGAAAGGGAATAAACGGTCTTCAGTCTCAGCTAGCAAACATTCTTCGTATAATTCTGACTTCAAAAAACGATTAAAACTGTCAAACTTCATCAGGTGGAACACCTAGAAGAGAAAGAATATATTATGATAACACACATGGCGTCACTCATAATTACGATTTTCATAAGTATGAAAACAAAACCCAAAATGTATTTTACTCACCTGTTCTTGAGGTGTTGTAAACATGTCGTTGTTTGGAGTACTAATGTTCTCTTCAACATTCTTTACAGCTTGTTGGTCAACATTAACAAGAAACGCACCTTTAGGTGAGAGGTAGTTTCGAAAAATATCGCCAGCAAGAAACTTCATCTGAACAAAGATTTATTGCCGTAAATTACCATGTTATGATAACCATAAAAACGTTCTTGCAAATTTAATACTTATTCATACCTTTTCAATATCTTTCGTTTTCTTGAACTTTTCACATGCCGCCCAAAATAAAACATTTTCTTCAGAAAACTCTTTTTTTAGAAATTCCTATTACGAACCAAAACAACTATGTAAATAAAACTATATCAAATAAGTAATATTTCTTCATGTTTAAATGACTTCTTAAGATTCATAAACATTTCTATTATATTGAAATTGACACAATATAAAGTTGCGGTAAAAATACCTGGAAACAACGGATTCCGATAGGATCTGCTAAAAGCATTTCAAATGCTTTTCCCCAACTTTCCACACGACCTTGTGAACATATTGAAACTTCACTGGAAGCATTTGATATAGGTTTCAAGTTAGAGTTAGAATCTTTGAGGCCATCTAAACAAAAGAGAGTAATAAATTTACAAATTAGATACAAGCAGGCAAACGATAATTACGGAAATGCATGGCATGTATGGATGATGGCTAACACCTCACCAGTCAATAACAACTGCTCTTCGTGATAAGCGTCTTTCACACCAGGAAGTGAGCAGCTCCATGAAATAAGCTGAGATAAATAATCACCAAATTCTGCACAAGATTCGGCATATTTAATTTCAGCTCTTATGTCACGTAATAATTTATCATATTCTAGCTGTAAAGTAGCCTCGTCATCACACTCATTGATCTGTGAGAGTTGACCCTTTTCAACTAACTTAGTCTTAGATCTCTTCTTAGATTTACTTTCAGTTTTTGGTGATAAAAATATTGCAGAATCATCAAATAATATCTTAGAAGATTCTGTCATGACGTTAAGTCCATATGTTAAATTTTCTTTTGTGTAAACCATTGAGCTATTTTGTTTTTCTAAACACTTCTCTGATAAAACAAAAATGGAAGTCAGAGTAGGCTATACGAAAAGCCTTATTTCATATGCAAACCAATAATATAATAAGATGAACAAATAAATTAAATAATATTGTTATACCGCTACATATAATAAAGAGAATCAAATTTCAAAAAAAGAAGTGATGTCACAACTAAAAAGAAATAACTGTGTAAAAAGGTAAACTATAAGTGCCTGTAGCACTCTTTGTTGACAGTAAGCATATTTTAAATATCGCCATGAGCTCATTAACTAACATTAACCCTCCTGAATTTCATTAGCATGTATTCTTGTTTAAACTACATGCTCAGATTTTAATAACAAAAATGAGTGAAGTGATATTTATGAGAAATTTACAGTTAATCAAGGCAACATGCTGTAGCATCATCATTACGATGTAACAAGCCCATCTATTAATAAATACCAAATCTTGCATTAGTTAAATCAGATTTGAGATAAACATACAAACAGCAACAAATATCAAACTTCATATAACTCATATAAATGTGGAGAAACTTAGACATATTTTAACTCGTAAATTAGGACTAAACACTATTATTTATCCGATTTTAACTCTCAAACTTGCAGTGCTAACATTGTGTAGCACTGTAGAGGACCAGTGCTAAGCTGAATGCTCTAAGTATACATAAGACATTTAAGGAAATAAGCATGTTGGTATAGCTTATCTATGTATAGTCTATGTATTTATGTAAAGACTGTAATAGAGTGAATACTGCAGTGTTGTAATACTAGACCAATAACTGGGGACTGGGGTCTAAAACAACTAACTTTGCCAGGTTCTTCCTCTTACAAATACACATATATGAATATGATGAATTTTTATACTAATCCAAATTTTAAGAGATAACTTTATAATGAGCTGAGCTTAATTAATGCACTCTCTATCTAACAAACTAAAGTAACTAGACTGGTACCCTCAACTAGACTGAATAAATTAAGTCGAGAACTTTAAGTATTGCAAAATATCTTGAATAAATAAATCAATTACGTTATAAACTTTTATATAATTCAACTAGACATTAAATATAAAACAAAATATCACAAAATTAAACATTTACTCAACTCAAAGGAATGTTTCTTTATGAGAGAAACAAGAAAAAAATACTATCACCTAATTCTCAGCCAATTGTCACCTTTAAAACAACTGTAAGTTGCACACAGGTTTTGTTTGTTACATAGTAAATACACTACTATATCACAAATACTAACAGCAAGGCCAACTGAGACTGAGAGAATTCAATAAAAATATATCAAAGTTTTTCATACAAGAATAAAATGGCTACATAAAATAATTTATTATTCATGAGCAGTTGAATTGTTTAGTTAAAATATTTATCAGCATTCTTCCTACTATTTGCCACAGTGTGAGACGTTTTACTTAAGTTTAGCTCTCGAACGACTACTATTGTGGTTTGTGAGGGACGTCCATGAAAACACCATCATAAAAACACCATCCTGAAATGCTATCAAATCTTTATGCATTTATGCAACACTTGTTGTTAATAAAGTAAGACTAAGCCAAAGATGTTGACATATTTGAATTCAAGTATATGCTGTTATGATCTATTGTGCTGTTATAAGAGAAAACTATTACATCAAATAAACAACTGGCTATAACTTTCTTAAATAAATATATTATAATTTAAATAACAAGAAAAAAACTTACTGACAATAAAATAGCTTTTAATGGTATTAGGAAAGATTTAGTATCGATCAATGATTCACATTACATTCAATCACAGGTTGTTTATGGTTTTGCAACCTAATCTTGTAAAGAATGATGTAAGCGAGCACTAGTTGATTCTGCTAGAATATTTTGTTCCTTTGTTTTTCTTATTGTTCTCTCAAGTAGAAAACTGTATTAACAATATTATTAAAAACAAAAGTTATTCTTTCAGAAGATTTTTTTTCTGAACTGATAAATTTGATTTAGGAAGGCATTTACTTATTAATGTTGATGGTCAGCCTATTCAGCATTATCACCTTTTACTATACCAACACATTTCCACTTACAACTGACATAGAAAATGTTTTGATAGAATTACTCACGAAACAATCAATCCTAGATAAACCTAATAAAAATGGGAAGAGAAAATAAATTTTCTTGAAGATTAAAGACGACAGATAAAATAAAAATTAAAAGATTATCAAAACTGATAAATTGAATAAAACTCTAAAAAATAGATAGAAGTAAATATTTTACATAAAATGAAAGGAGTAACCATACAAATCTGGTAACAGAAGTCAGCAGAGATAGCATTAAAATATTCAATCATATGAAAACTAACTTTGACAAAAAATTATAAAAAAATAAATAAATATTAAATTGCAATTTATCAAACCATATCTCATCATCACTATTTAGATCAACACTGTTGAAATGTTTGAGATACTTTTGACTATTTTAATTGAATAATACAGCAATGGTTTATTCTTCAAACTATTAACTTTGTCTCAGTGCTTCACATACAAGCAATTTAATAACTAGCTTGAAGAAATAAGTACCGCCATAATGCTATTTGCAAACATCTTTCCATAGAATAAAAAAAACATGGAGAGATATATTTTATACTAGATGTATATATATTTAATTTATAAACACAAAATTAAAACATATCCACGTATGATGACTCAGATTTCTCTCAAGAGAAGCTGATTTATAAATAAACAATATGGCATGTAAGTTACTGTTCTCTCTCACAAACACAAAACCAATGCTACATTAACATTATTTACACTTGAAAGAATTTCACAATATTATATCTCAAATGCTATATGTTTGAATAAAATAGGTTAAAATAATCTCTAAGTAAATTCTTTAATTTCTCTCAAACTTCATAAGCAATGACGAAAATGCATATTAACAGAACTGAGCTAATCTTGCTTGCTTTAAAACTAAGTAGACTGCAGTTTATACAGTAATTCATCTATACATATCTCATGCTAAAAAAAGAGCTATTTTTTTCTAGATTTACTTTTACATTGAACTAATTATATTAACCATACTGGTGACTGAGTTTAGATTTATAATACTTTATAAACTCATCCACGTTGTCTCTTTAAATAGCACAGGAAATAAAATCGTAAATAAAAATGTACAATGTCAAAGTTGAACAATCTAATAAAATATTAAATATATAATTAATTTCCTTTCTCTCTTTCTCTTCAGCTAAGAGAGCATTAACTTTTATTTATCAACTTATTCTTCTGAATAACTACTCTCTTTAATAATATTGTCATAACAATTGTGAAATGGCTGCGAAAAGAACAAGTTAAGCTGTTTGTATGATTCTTTTCTATTAAAATATTAAAATTAAATTTTTTTAATTAAATACAGGTTTTGGATGTAAATGTAACACCTTCTCTGAACTAAAAGAATGTTACCGAACATGCGTTCGCAAGTTTTTATAAACTCATTTTGCATTTATAAATCTACCTGCTTCATTCAACATTTATTGATTTACAATCAAAACAGTGGAGACAGAAAAAAACTAATTTTTACTTGATAACGCAGCTGTAAAACCTATTAAAGTTATTAATCGAGTTAAATATTTCATTCAACTCATTTGCTGTTCTGTTTCGTGGAAACGATAAAGAATTGAATAGGTTAACCATAGCATAAGAAAACCAAACAATTTTCATTGCTATGAACTTTACAGGCATGTATGGCAGCAAGTATCAAAGAGACGTTGTTACGTTGTTAAACGTTTGTCAGATAAAACTTCAATCGGTTAAACCACAGACACATTTGTTTTTTAGCTTATCTTTAGTTCTGTTTAATAAATCATACAGAAAGACATTTTCCACAATTCATTGGTTTATCTTGAAGTTCCCATGAACTCTTTCAACAAAAATATTTCTCATCAACGTAGAATTAATTGTAAATAGATGGTTACAATATGTCGTAAGCCTAAACCATAACTTGTTCTCAAAGTTTTGAATATAATTATCATTTTGGTACGTTTCTTTTAAACCCCTACACCCAAATTGTTTTAAAAAATTAGTTTAAATAAAGTCAATTTAAAATTAAACAATGATTGAATTAAAAGACATTTTAACTCAATCATTGACCCCATTTTGACCTTTGTAAGTTATTGACCATTTGTTTTGAAAAAAAACAACTAAAAACTAATGAAGTATTAATATTTTTATAGCAAATTATTTACATGTAATCAGGGCATGAAATCAAGGTAAACCTGGGGTAAACCTGGGGTAAACTTATATTGTCAAATATTTCATAGCATAGAAAACAGTTTAAGACTACTGAAAGATATATCGTGGCTGATTGGTGTTAATCCATATCACGTGTTAATCCATGTCACGTGTCAGTGCTAAACGCAGCTGGAAAGATGATTGAGTTATTTCAGGTATTTGTGTAGGATTAGTTATTATACATCGATGACACAGCTAGCGACTGAAAAGCAATTACAAGAGCAGTGTTTCAAGTGTAGATGGTCTCGCTAACAGCTTGACGATCAGTACTTAAGTTTAAGAGAGGATACATACAACTACATGAGAATAGAATATCAGTACTATGATTAGAATTCATAGGATAATACATTCCGACACTGTACCACTGTGACAACGTTTATCATATAGTATTTATATTTATTATATTTATTAAAAAAAATAAGAGTAGATAAGGTTGAGCAAACAATTCGTTCGTAGCTCTTCACGCGAGAGTTATAGATCTTCACGCGAGAGTTATAGATCTTCACGCGAGAGTTGTACATCTTCAAGCGAGAGTTATAGATCTTCACGCGAGAGTTATACATCTTCAAGCGAGAGTTATACATCTTCAAGCGAGAGTTCTAGATCTTCACGCGAGAGTTATACATCTTCACGCGAGAGTTCTAGATCTTCACGCGAGAGTTATACATCTTCAAGCGAGAGTTATAGATCTTCACGCGAGAGTTATACATCTTCACGCGAGAGTTATAGATCTTCAAGCGAGAGTTATAGATCTTCACGCGAGAGTTATAGATCTTCAAGCGAGAGTTATACATCTTCACGCGAGAGTTATAGATCTTCAAGCGAGAGTTATACATCTTCACGCGAGA